>JAVSCE010004667.1:0-259201 GCA_032199065.1 Smutsia gigantea | reverse complement strand
TTTGCTGAATTCAGATATTAGTTCTAGTAGTTTTGGAGTGGAGTCTTTAGGGTTTTTTATGTACAATATCATGTCATCTGCAAATAGTGACAATTTGACTTCTTCTTTACCAATCTGGATGCCTTGTATTTTTTTGTTTTGTCTGATTGCCGTGGCTAGGACCTCCAGTACTATGTTGAATAACAGTGGAGAGAGTGGGCATCCCTGTCTTGTTCCCCGATCTTAGATGAAAAGCTTTCAGCGTCTCGCCATTAAGTATGATGTTAGCTGTGGGTTTGTCATATATAGCCTTTATGATGTTGAGGTACTTGCCGTCTATACCCATTTTGTTGAGAGTTTTAATCAGGAATGGATGCTGAATTTTGTCAAATGCTTTTTCAGCATCTATGGAGATGACTGCGTGTTCTTCGTTGTTGATGTGGTGGATGATGTTGATGGATTTTCGAATGTTGTAAATTATCCTTGCATCCCTGATGAATCCCACTTGATCGTGGTGTATGATCCTCTTGATGTATTTTTGAATTCGGTTTGCTAATATTTTGTTGAGTATTTTTGCATCTACGTTCATCAGGGATATTGGTCTGTAATTTTCTTTTTTGGTGAGGTCTTTGCCCGGCTTTGGTATTAGAGTGATGCTGGCTTCATAGAATGAGTTTGGAAGTATTCCCTCCTCTTCTATTTTTTGGAAAACTTTAAGGAGAATCGGTGTTATTTCTTCTCCATACGTCTGGTAGAATTCAGAGGTGAATCCATCAGGCCCAGGGGTTTTGTTCTTGGGTAGTTTTTTGATTACCAATTCGATTCGTCACTGGTGATTGGTCTGTTTAGTTTTTCTGTTTCTTGCTTGGTCAGTCTTGGAAGGTTGTATTTTTCTAAGCAGTTGTCCATTTCTTCTATGTTTTCCAGCTTGTTAGCATATAGATTCTCATAATATTCTCTTATGATTCTTTGTATTTCTGTGGGGTCTGTCGTGATTTTTCCTTTCATTTCTGATTGTGTTTATGTGTGTAGATTCTCTTTTTCTCTTAATGAGTCTGGCTAGGGGTTTATCTATTTTGTTTATTTTTTCAAAGAAGCAGCTCTTGGTTTTATTGATTTTTTCTATTGTTTTATTCTTCTCAATTTTATTTATTTCTTCTCTAATCTTTATTATGTCCCTCCTTCTGGTGACGCGGCCTCATTTGTTCTTCTTTTTTCCAATTTCAGTAATTGTGTCTTTAGACTATTCATTTGAGAATGTTCTTCCTTCTTTAAATAGGCCTGGATTGCAGTATACTTTCCTTTTAGAACTGCCTTTGCTGCGTCCCACAGAAGTTGTGGCTTTGTGTTATTGTTGTCATTAGTCTCCATATATTCTTTGATTTCTGTTTTGATTTGGTCGTTAACCCATTGACTAATTAGGAGAGTGTTGTTAAGTCTCCATGTATTTGTGAGCCTTTTTGATTTCTTTCTAAAATTTATTTCTAGTTTTATACCTTGGTGATCTGAGAATTTGGTTGGTAGGATTTCAATATTTTTTAAATTACTGAGGTTCTTTTTGTGGCCTAGTTTGTGGTCTATTCTGGAAAATGTTCCATGTGCACTTGAGAAGAATGTGTATCCTGTTGCTTTTGGGTGTAGAGTTCTGTAGATGTCTGTTAGGTCCATCTGTTCTAGTGTATTTTTCAGTGCCTCTGTGTCTTTACTTATTTTCTGTCTGGTTGATCTGTCCTCTGGAGTGAGTGGTGTGTTGAAGTCTCCTAAGATGAATGCATTGCTGTCTATTTCCTCCTTTAATTCTGTTAGTATTTGTCTCACATATGCTGGCGCTCCTGTGTTGGGTGCCTATATATTTATAATGGTTATATCTTCTTGTTGGACTGACCCCTTTATCATTATGTAATGTCCTTCTTTATCTTTTGCTGCTTTCTTCGTTTTGAAGTCTATTTTGTCTGATACAAGTACTGCAACACCTGCTTTTTTCTCTTTGTTGTTTGCATGAAATATCTTTCCATCCCTTCACTTTTAGTCTGTGTATATCTTTGGATTTGAGGTGAGTTTCTTGTAGGCAGCATATAGATGGGTCTTGCTTTTTTATCCATTCTGTTACTCTGTGTCTTTTGATTGGTGCATTCAGTCCATTTACATTTAGGATGATTATCGATAGATATGTACTTATTGCCATTGCTGGCTTTAGATTCGTGGTTACCAAAGGTTCAGGGGTTGCTTCTTAACTATCTAACAATCTAACTTACCTTTCTTGTTAAGTTATTGTAAACACAGTCTGATGTTTCTTTATTTCTCTCCCTTCTTATTCCTCCTCCTCCATTCTTTCTATAATAGGTGTTTTATTCTTTGCCTTTATTTAGTATTTGGATGGTCTGCTTTCTTTGCTATGATTTTATTTTCTCTGGCGACATCTTTTTAGCCTTAGGAGTGCTTCCCTCTAGAGCAGTCCGTATAAGATATCCTGTAGTGGTGGTTTATGAAAGGCAAACTCTCTCAACTTTTGTTTGTCTGGAAATTGTTTAATCCCTTCATCATATTTAAATGATAATCGTGCTGGATACAATATTCTTGGTTCGAGGCCCTTCTGTTTCATTACGTTAAATATATCATGCCATTCTCTTCAGGCCTGTAAGGTTTCTGTTGAGAAGTCTGATGATAGTCTGATGGGTTTTCCTTTGTAGGTGATCTTTTTTCTCTCTCTAGCTGCCTTTAATACCCTGTCTTTATCTTTGATCTTTGCCATCTTAATTATTATGTGTCTTGGTGTTGTCTTCCTTGGGTCCCTTGTGTTGGGAGATCTATGAGCTTCGGTGGACTGCAAGACTACTTCCTTCCCCAGCGAGGGAACGTTTTCAGCAATTATTTCTTCAAAGACACTTTCTATCCCTTTTTCTCTCTCTTCTTCCTCTGGTACTCCTATAATGCGAATATTGTTCCGTTTGGATTGGTCACACAGTTCTCTTAATATTCTTTCATTCCTAGAAATCCTTTTATCTCTCTCTGCCTCAGCTGCTCTGTAGTCCTGTTCTCTGTTTTCTATTCCATTAACAGTCTCTTGCATCTCATCCGTTCTGCTGTTAAGCCCGTCGATTGCTTGTCTGATTTCTGCATTGTCTTTCTTCAGTTCCCTCACTTCCTCCCTCAGCTCTTGCACATTTCTCTGTAGGTCCATCAGCATGGTTATGACTTTTATTCTGAATTCTTTTTCAGGAAGACTGTGCATTTCCATCCCTTCAGACTCCCTCTCTGGGGTTGTCTGGTTGATTTTGGTCTGAACCATATTCCTCTGTCTTTTCATGGCTGTAGAATTGGTCACTCATAGTTGCCACTTATGTCAGCTGGGTTCTTTAAGACTTTAAGAAGAGAAGAGAAAAAAAAGGGGGAACAAAAAAGAAAAAAAAGGAGAAAGAAAGAAAGAAAGAAAAAAAAAGAAAGAAAAGAAAAAACAAAAACAAAACAAAAAAGAAAAGAAAACAAAACAAAACAAAATGCCCACCAGACGTAGATTCTGTGGGAATGCTGTAGGTGGCGCTATTGGCCCACTATTCCACAGCTGTGACTGCGCCGCTCCGCAGGGCCCTTTATCGCTCTGGCAGGGGTGGGAACGAATAGGAGGCTGTTGATCTCAGTGAGAAGTGTAGGTATGACTACGCTTCCTCAGTCACCAGCTAAGGCATCTGAAACTCCCCGGGACTCCCAGCCTGCTGGGCTGAGTGTGCTGGGGCGATCCGGCTCCTCTGCTGGGCTCCTGTCTCTTTAAGACCGCTGAGGAAAGCGCACGCTTCTTTTTTTCCTTCCCGGGAGCCGGCTGCAAGCACCCTGGCGCTTTCCCCGCTCAGATCCTGCCCCTCTATCTCTCCAATCTCCGCTGCACTGCGCAATGTGGGTCAGCGCTCCCCGCGCAGATCCCCGGGGCTGGCTGCTTCGCGGGGTGTACTTCCACTCCCTCCCGGCTCTGAATCCTCTCCTCCCGCCGGTGCGCTGGGGTGGGGGAGTGCTCGCATCCTGCCGGGTCGCGGCTCCGGATCTTACCCGCCTCTTGGGGTGCCGAGTCCTCTCTGGTGTAGCTGCACGCTGTGCGCTTTCCTGTGTATTCTCGTCTCTCTTTTAGGAATAGATGTATTTGCTGTGTTTTCGTAGATAAATATAGTGTTGGGAGGAGATTTCTGCTGCCCTGCTCACACCGCCATCTTCCGGGAAGTCCTCCGGTCTAAGCTTTTTAAATGCTGTGATTCTGAGTTCTTTCTCAGAAGCCAGAAGTAATTCTCAGTTGAGTTTAGAAGGCAATCCTGCCTTGTGACTACATCCTTACAGGTGACCCCAAGTCCCACAGCAGCTTCTAGGAAGCGGTCGGCTCTAGGAGAGACTTGATGCTTACTGCTCCTACATGCTGAGTAAGAGGCCTTTACGGATGCAAATACTTAATAAACTATCTGGGCCATTCAGAAGGGTCTGGTTTGAGAAAGTTTTAAGGCCTTTTCTTGCTAGACACTATCATTTTTAAAAGAGTCCTTTCCTATTCATCCCAATCATTTACTTTTTCTTTAGAAGATAAACTTAGAAGATCAACTTAGAGGGCTCAATCTTTCTGAAGTTTGGAATATTTCCCTCTGGCTGAATTTTCTCTGATATATGTCACTTCTACTTTTTCTAGACAAGTTGAATTCAATTACTTTATCACTAGGCTAAAGAAACAAACACATTGATATAATCACTGACTCTTGATAACATGAGGGAATGAAGTACTGATCATAAAAAGCCAGTCTCTTGAACTAAGGTTGTACCAGAGCAAAGGACATGGCTTTTGTGTCGGGCCGACACATCTTCATTACCTTCTGCTGTGTGGGCTTCAGCAAATAGTTAAGATGTTGAAATTCATTTACATCTTCAAAACAGAAACAATAATACCTGCCCTGTATTACTGTTGTGAATTAGATTTTATGTTAGTAAAGAGTTTGACACAATACTGAACCCATACTGTGTTCTCAATAATGGTGCAATTATTAGTAGTAAGAACATATCATTATTAACACTGACAGACTCTTATAGTACAATTCCAAAAATTAGTTACAGACTGAAACTGGAATGAAATTAGGAATTGAAATACCAGAGGGTAATTATTAAAGAATTTATAGAATATTAAATTTGTCACATACTCATTTGGTGCCCTCAAGACATACTGAAGGACAAGGAAGTGCTGCCCGACACAGCCCGTGACACTGTTCCTAGTTCTCCACTGGCTCCCTCTGCTGTCACTTCTGTTGTTGTAGATTTATGCTCAGTATCTCTGTTTGCTCACTACCATATACCCTGTGCCCGAAGCAGTACTTGGCACAACAAGGGGCTGAATGAAGGAATTCTAACTGCACAGGCGCATTATCTGCTATCTGAGTTAATGTCATCTGTCTGAGTTGAGGCCTGAGCATGGTTCCCTGACTTTTAAAAGGAACTACCACTTATGTTTAGTAGAACTACTTGCCTCATCACCTTTGGGAGAGCTTTTACATATCAGCAGGTATAGGACAGTATTTTAAGTGTTCAAGGTTGCTGGGAGCCTGATTTCCAAAGGAGAATGTGTGAGGAAGGATCAACAAATTTTAGTAGACCAAAATATCCAGTATCACCTAGCAATAAAATTTTCAAAGAATAACTTAGTATTGAGATATGCTTTCTAAATTTGCCTTTTAACGTCTTAATTTTTTAGGGGTGGGAAGTTGGAAAACATATGTATTGTCTGTGGCTGAGCTTTATCTTGATTTCTCTGCAACATTTGGCATGGCTGACCTTTCTCTTGGGAAACTCCTCTGGACTTCCATTCCTTCAGGTCCTCATTTTCCTCCTGCCTCTCAGGACGCTCCTCGTTCACCTTTGCTGGCTCTCCTTCCTATCGTGACCCCTCAAATGCTTTTCCTCAGGGTTTGTCATAAGTAGCGTCCTCTTTTAATTTACACATTTTCTATAGTAATCTCATCTACTCTGATGGCTTTACTAGAGCTTATCAATGCCAGCCTATGATACCACTGTTCATTCCCCCATTTTTTTTTTTCCTAGTTAAAGAGACATAGTCATCCTTTCAGGTAAGAACAACATAGTATATGTTTTTCAATGACTGGTCAGCTAGTGGAGGAAAGTGCATGTTATATTACATTCCTGGCAGGGGGCACTAGTGGGTCAGACTGCATAGTATGTTCCTGGCTTTGCTTTATTTAACTCAAAGTAGATGGTGCTTGCCAATCTGTTAATTCCACTGTAGTCTCTCCTTTGGCTATTAGGTGATGTTATGATAAACAGGGTGGATATAATAGTACATGAGGTACAGCAAAAGTGCTAAGAAAAATGATGACCCTGGATATTAAGCTGCTAATTTTATGGCTGCCTAACATGGGGAGCAACACCAAGGAAACAGGTGGTAAAGATAAAAAACGAATTACATAATGGTGGATGTCTTTTATTATGAGGGGTATCATAAACAATGTAGCCTGGGGGGAAATAACCGATAATTATTGAATGGATAGAACAAATGAACATGAGATGTTTGGTCTTTCTTACCTTAAGAGACACATTAATGTTTCTAATAAAATGCATAATACTTTCATTCTGACTAGCTGCTATATGAGTGTATTGTTGTTTTTGCCAAGTGTAATATTCTGTAACATATTACACATTCCCTCATGAAAATGCCTTAAATTTGTACTTACTACTTATATTCCCTTGTGATAATACCACAAATTTGGTAAGTATATGGTTGTATGTTCAAATCTATTTACCTATATCATCCAGATTAGATCTCTGTCTTCAAAGTATATATGTAATTTTTCAATCCAAAGATATTCCTTAGGTGTGAGAGTCAGCCACACAGCAGAGAAAAAAATATGTGGACTGATCATGGCTTTCAAACTTATTAAATAATGGAAGACAACAACTCCCTCTAGCATTACACTTGGTCATTAGTCTTCAGTAAATGAGGTCTAAAATATGTGTAACTCTACCTGTAAACAACAAAAGATGCAGATAGGAAACTCATTCTGACCAGCTTAATGGCTCAGAGCCTGGAAACAGAGTGATGGCTCTTCAGATGGGCCAAGCTGAATCTAGATTAATTATGATTATCAGTAAGAAATGGAAGGCAGGCTGATATGGGGAGAAAACAGGCTCTGCACTCTATATTTTTTCTTAGATCTTGTAAAGCAGATATACTTTTCTCCCTTTAAACATAAACATTTGTAAAGAAGGAACCTGCAAACAAAATGTTCTTTATTCAGTTTCATGGTTCCATGAAGGTTAATGTCAACAGGTTTTAAAACTATCAGATTTGGTTGAGAAGGAAAAATATTCTTCTCAACTTGCAAGGCAGAGACCCAGCACTCAGTATCAAAAAAAAAACAACAACATTTTCGACTTAAAGAAATGCCCAGGGCTTACAATTTTTTTAAAAGTGTGTTTCTAAGATAATTATATTACATGATAAATGACCCACTGCCAAGAGAAAATCTAACAAATCTCTTCCTAGAATGATAACACTTGTAAATCAAATTAGCAGGAATGGTCTCTAAGAATTCTATATGCCTGATCTTAAAATATTACATAGCTAAACATTTTTAAAGAGTAAATTATTCCCTAAACTATATAAATACCGACTTTTCTCTACATGCACATAACAGGACTGAGAATCCCTCTGAAAAGGGACTGGGGTATAAAGTGGTCCATTGGTAATTTTCTATTATATGTCTCTTCCCTTCCTCACATGACCCTTTCTCTGTGAGGTCCTAGAATTACCAGTAAGTGACTTAACAATGATGATTTAATGACTCATGGTAAACATTACAAACCAAAGAGCAATAGTCTTAAATTGTAGTTTCCTAATAGGAACTTGCTGGAAATGCAAATTCTCAGGCCCCACTCCAGACTTAACAAAGCAGAAATTCTGGGGGTGGGACCCAGCAATCTGTGTTTGAACAAGCCTTTGAGGCAACTCTGATGTATTTTAAAGTTTGTGAATCTCTGCTATAGACCTATTAGAGCAAGAATTTCAAGAATCCTTGTGTTTTCCCAAAGGTGATGGGTGTGTTTTATGAAGTAATTACAAGAGCTTTAGGAAAATGATTTAGTAATTATATTCTATGCCATTTCTACTGCAATATATATGCTCATAGCAGATTTTAGTAGATAATTTTATTACATCATCTAGTTAGCTCTTGTTTAGCTTTAAGTAAACCAGCCCAGAACTGGGTTGACAATATGGTCAAGTCATAAGATGTTAGAGATTGAAACCTAGGGTGTTCTTGGGCCAGCCAAGGAAAGTGACTAGAGAAGTAACATATCCTTAGAGAATCATGTACTTCTCTTGTATAATCACCTATAACAGTTACAATTAAATAACCAGATATGTAATAATTTAATTTATTTAGGGATTAAAAGCTCATATCAACCTATGCAAGATATAAGTAGGAAAAATAATATTCTGAGTTGGGAGGGGGAATTACATTTGATTCTAGGGCAAAACTATTTTGGCTTTTCCATCATGCATGTCTTCCTCTGTTACAATGCCTTGAAATGACTCCTAATATGTTTTCAAATTAATAATTTTTTTAAAGCTTTCTTGAATCTTATATATGTTCCATGGTCAAAAACCAAAAGGCTGGATAAGTGCCATTGGATAGAGGAGAAACATCTGGGAACGTCTCCCTGCATAACTCTCAAGTAAGAAGAGGTCTTTTCTTCTCTAGAAAAAAAAACCTTCTCATGCTTTTAGAGTTTGAGTGTACTGATTATTAAGGACAAATTAAATAGAGAGGCTCAGAATTTCATTCTCCAAAGTCAAAGGACGGACAGTGGCTATTATAGTATCAGACTGGTCCCTCAAAGCTGCCCAGGGCTTCAGAAGCTCCTAATAAATCTGATGATGGTATACAGCTTAACTAACAATCACTCTGAGTTAAGGTAACTATAAGAAACACCAGCTGTGACATCCTGCATGACATTTTCAATTAAGTTGAATAGGCTTGGTACCTAGTTAATGCACTCAGGTGGGTCAAAGATGAGCTATCTTTCTAGTATTTATGTACAAAATATAGAATTTAATCAAATAATATATATAGCAAACACATTCTGTTTTGAAGGAAATGTTTCTAAAAAGTTGGATGGGACTGGCTCGGATATCAGCGTTAAAAATAAATCTAGTCACCATACCAAAAATTTTTTTTAACTCTTGAAAAAATTATTAGTATCAAATAAAAGGATATCAACAATGAGAGGAAAGAAAGGAAGTATTAAACAAAACAATTTCCCCAGACAGTGGAAATACAGCCTGTTAATCATTATGAAAAATTCTAATAAAATCTTAATTCATTCAGACTCATTAAGCAAATTGTTCTTCATGAAATGATAGCATGACATGATATTTTTGTTACTAGTTTTATAGGATAGTTCTCAACAGCTAAGGCAGAGACACGTGTGATAGAGAAGCCTGACATGTATGTGGTGGTATGATGTCACAGCAGTTGATACAAATGGAAGCAACATTTTATTTAATGTTAGAACTGAAAGCAGTATTTTCTCATTTTCAAAGTAAGATGCTGGGTTTTCTCTGCCAGAAGGATATCATTTTACATTTCATTTATGCAGCACTCTTTATTCAAATGTATCAAAGTGATTCGATACATCAATATTAAACAGGACAGTCCTGCTTGTCATCTTCTCTCAATCCTTTAAAAAGTTGCTTAGTTTGGTATGTATTTTTGGTTGGAATTAATAAAAAGGCAAAAGGGTAGAGACCTAATGTAGACAGCACCTACATTTTCACAAACTATATACATTTTACTTAGAAATGAGCAGCACTGGGTTGAGGCCAGGATCTTTGTGGCAAAATCAAGCATATCAGATTTGCTTCCTCATCATACCAACCAAGAAAACACTCTCCAGTGTGTGCACTCTCACTGGCTGGCAAAACAAAGGAATCTGAGATCCGCCAAGAGCTGGCTTGATCTAAGCCTGGGATTAATAAACACTAATAAAAATGCTGTCTGAAGCTGCATCACCAGAAGCTAAGTGCTGATGATTGAACAGGTCCTGTTCACTGCTGCGTTCGCTGTGAGGGTCAAACGAGAATCACAGGACCTGATTTCACTATTGGAAAATCTAATAAACTGGAATCATGTGGCCTTCATGTTGACAGTTTTTCCAAGCTTTTAAAATAAATTAAAAATAAAGTAAGATGAAATAAATGAATTACTGGAAAGTGTCTATTCTGAATGAACTCCTTAATGAATGCTTGTAAAATGGATACAAAATATGGAGCTAATCTGACTATTAGAGCAAAAGCAGCAAAAAGCATGTACATTATATTATAATGGCAAAGTCAGGCCTAAAGTTCACTATGCGTTATTAAAACTCCATTCCAGTATTTCCTGAGCTCAGTAAGTTTTCTGAGCCCAGTTATCAGTGGGAAAAAAAAAGCCATACCTCTGCAAACTGAAACAAGGCTGACGCTTGACACTGTTTTGAAGGCGCATCAGGATGGGACGTACTTGAAGATATCTGAAAAGAAACAGTAATACATAAAGACATTGTCCCATATCAGACTAATAGATTCTGCCATATATTTCTGCTGTAGACATGAGTCATCACCCTCAATTCCTTTTAGAAGAGCAGTATAAATGATAAAAGAAGACAAAGGCCATGCTTCTAAAAACAGATGACTCTGGAAAGCACAAAATGACTGAGTTTGGCTCATTTGCCATGCCTCTTGTTAGATCAAGTATGTATTAAACAGCAGTTGAGGAGACTTGTTGAAATAAATTTCCTTATTTCAATGAATTTTCAAAAATATGATTAAAAACTGGAAGCCTCGAGTGAAGCCAGTCACTCTCTTGCATCTACCATTCTTTCTAAGCTGTGCTCTGCTTTGAGGCAGCTGTGAAAGTGTTGGAGAAGCAGATGGATGTGGGTCAGGATATCTGGGATTCGATCTTAGCTCTGCTACTCACAGGCTAGATGACCTTGGGCAGCTCAGCTGATCTTTCTGAGGCTTATTTTTCCCAACTGTAAGTGGATTATGATGGTGATGATGATCCCATTTTACAGGATTATGAATACATACATTGCCTGACATGGGAGAACTCAAAAACTGTTCACTGAATATGAACTGCATTTCTTTCTTTTAAAACACCATGTATCCTACCACTCAATAAATGTGGGCACACGTGCACACATACACACGTGTGTACATTCTTTTCCAGGATCTGATAGTGGATAGAAGATTCTTCCACACCATAGTTGGTTCTACTAGGAGACCTTTTATTTCCATTTGGTAATTATGATAGCCTTTTTAAATATTTGCTCTGAGAGCCATGTGGAACTATTTCTCAAGGATTTCAGAGCAAGGTCAGTTATTAGTTTTGGTTCCAAAGTGAACAAAAATTTTATCCAGCTACAACAAAGGGTGAAAGTGAGTCACGAGGGCAAAAAGCCTGGGCATTTAAATATAGCACCTTTGCAGTCCCTTTTATGAAAGTGTTGTTCTCAAATGATTTATGTGTACCAGTTCCATCAAAGGGAACTTCCTAAGTAATAAATGCACTTTAATCATAACCCTTCAATCACAGAAATAATTTTTCATCTTAATTAAAAATTAAGTTAGGTAGAAAAACAATGGAGCCAGTTGATGATCCAGTGTATCACAGTGGTAAAGTGGTGTTTACTGGAGAAAGAATTAGTAGAGAGACTGATGGAATTATTAATTTTAGTCACTGCTGAACCCACTAAGAACATTTTAACTCTGTTATCTTTTGAATCAGACATACAAGCATTTTTAGAATAAATATCAGTGGAAAAAAAAGGTCTCCTAGATCCTATTTAACAAACTAGATATAAACAAACTACCATGAATGGGTAAAATTTAACCAACTGTTCTACATTTGAGGGTAAAACTCTTCTTGGTCAAACCACAAAGCCCATCATTTCAAATGAGCACCATGTGCAAGTGTGGATAGACTGCAAATGCAGATCCACCAGGCTTTTCTTAAAGTCCTGGGAATTACTTCACATATCACTTTTTATTCTTACCAACCCCCTATATAAAAGTTGGTTGGAGAAAATAGACAGTTTATATAAAGGGAATGCCTAACCTCCAATATATTTTTTCAGATATTACATCAGACAATGAACAAAATACAACCAGTGTTACAAATCATCTAGATTTTTCAAAAGCATTTCACAAGTTTATAAACAAAAGAATGTTTTTAAAAATTACTGGGATAAGGGAGATACTCAGTAACTGACATGAATAGGGGCTCCTGAAGAAAGATTAGATTATGGATAGAGACCCCTCACATAAAAGCAATCAAGTTAGGGAGCTCTTTGGAATCTTAGGTATGCTGCAGAATCCACAAAAATGCACATACACCAATACAGCCAAAATTTGAGATTTTGGAGATTTCATTAGATCTTCAGGAATTTAGAGATCACTAGTATCTCTGCTTTCAAAGATGGCGCCAACATGATTTAAGATGTCTGTAACTACTGTTTAGAGTGCAGAGTGAATCCTCTATGACATGTAAGTCTTGAGAAAACAATATACAGAACAGTTAAAATTCACAGCATACCTCCCAGAGTGGCAGAAAGGATAGCGAAGGAGTATTATGTAACAAATATGTACTATACCATTCTGGTGATACTGGCAAGGCATTTATGCATGTTATAAACAATGTCTTGAAAGGAATGGCCTAATATGTCATTATAAAAAGTACTTCTTGCAATGAAATGTTGAGAACCACCAGGAAATGATGCTAGAGAGGGAAAAAGAATCTGAAACTAAAAATATCCTCTCTGTGTACAAAACCGTAACACAATGGGCAAACATTAAGGATGACAGCATGAGAGAAGATCTAGTGAAAGACAATTCAAAAGATCAAGGGAAGACCACGTACGTGTTTTGGAGTTGAGAAAAAATTAATGATGTTTTCATATTGAGTTCTAGAGTAAATGAAAGCTGTTTTGGGAAGCAATCTTAACCTTTAGACTGACTTGGTATCAAGTAGAATGTGCTTTTTCCACACCATCTCTGAATCAATGTTAAGAGACACATTGAGCCAAACAGGTTTGATACAAGACATAGACTTTGAAAACTGACAACTGCATGCTAAATTTTCAATTAAGAGATAAGTAAACTTAAAAAAATGGCTTAGTCAATAAGCATGAATTGAGCCTATCTTCTGAGTTAACACCTGATGAATGTCCTAACAATAATTTACCTGTATTCTTAGCTTAACTATCCATGAATAGAAGTTAATGAGATTTAAGTATAATAAAATTATATGATTTAATAACAAGTGTCTATAAAAATAAATAGTTGTTCCTTAACTAAAAGACTCTGAAGTTCCAAAATATATTTCCAAAATTTGATTCTATTTATGGTTAATTGAGAACTGGATAGAGTTCTTCACTGTTTTAAGTTACTGTAATCAGCCCAATTCAAGCTGAAATTATAATTTCCTCACGAAATATAAATTGCAATATATTACCTCGGCAAACTGGAATAGTGGTGACTTCTGACGCAATTCAGGGGATTCTGAAACATCAGGCCTGCATGTGCCAGAAGATACCTGAAAGATGGTAAGAGGCAGTACAGGAATCATTTCTGGAAGATAACAGATGACAGATGCCAGCTAAACATTTCTACTTGAGGAAAGAATGGTTTTGATTCCCTTAATCTGAAGCAATACTGTGACAAAAAGTAGTTAAATATAAGTTACATATAACTGCAAAGTTTTATATAAGGTGTCATTCAACTGCTAAATAAAGCACTAAGTAGGAGGAGACGGATAGGACAATGCATTTAAAAAAAGTTAATATTCATTCAAGAGAAATTTGTGCCCATTTGATCTCTTGGCTTTCTGCCACCAAATTCAAAGGAGATCTACTTCTTCTATGTTCTATGATTTCCTAGTATTTCATAGCACCTGACTACATGTAAACACAGAGATTGATAATATAAACCTTTTGGGAAAACAAAACTAAAGCCAAATTTTTGTTTCCTGGGGTTTTTATGCGTTTATACAAAAGCCCCAATCGTAGAAGTTAGTATTTACCTAAGAGAAGTTTCTTTCATAATATATATTTTCTTTTGCACTACTTACTATGTTGGATAAATATCTGATTCTGCTATCATCATTTGTAATTTCATTATTAACAATAGTTACAGAAACACCACCGATGTTTTTTTAGTTCTTGCTATTAATGAAGTACTTTTCTCAAGACACACATTTCCTCTTTTATTTCACTGCTAAAACTGACCCATTTCTATATTCAGGTGACACAGTCATTTAGGGAGCTGACTATAATTCAAAACCCATAGGAGTCACAAAATGTTGGAGAGGGAAGGATTTCATCATTCCTCTGATCTAACCCTGTTTACAGATGAAGGAACTTAGGACCAGAAAAGTAAGTGATGCCTCTCCTTCCCAACATTCAACAATCCCCTTAATCTTTATCTTCATGGAACTCAGCATTCATAAAATATTTGTTTATTGTCCATCTTCTCCCAGGGACTTTGCTTAATACAGAATGCTCAACACTGCCTGGATACAATTTAGATACTGAACAAGTATTTATTGAATGAACTAAATGAGAGTTGACAACAAGTCTGCTAATATCCCAAATCAGTACAGCCCCTCCCACTTTAAAAAATGACAAAGTTAGGGGATCTTAGGGAAAAAGTTATCTTTCATTTTAGAGGAAAAACAGAAGTTAAAAACTAGTAACATGTTTTTGACTGTAAAATAATCTAAGTTCACTGCTGAAAATCTGAAAAAGAAACAAAATACAGAAGAAAAATCATCTAGAAAAAAAAATTAGAAGAAAAATTTTATCTCAAGATATTAATATCCCATATATATTCCTCCAGTTATGTAAGATTTTTCAACAAAAATGGGATATTATACTACATTTAGATAATGTTCTTTAATAATACAATAATTTTCATATGCTATTAAACCTTTTCCAATGTAATTTTAATAGGTGCATGTGATTATATTAGTTGAATCTTACGGAAAGTTGAGTTGATAGTTCTGAAAACTATCACTGAACCTCTTCATTAGACACTGAAGGTGTATTTCTCTAGCAGTGTCACAAGCCATTGGGCAGGAGCAAGCATTTGAAATTTTAACTGTCAGCTTTGGGTTTGAGAGAGTAATGGCCACCTTCTAGTAACAAGCTCCACTGAGAAGGTGCAGAAGCTTTAATTAATTCACCACCCGTGGTTTGGCTGCCAAAGTCTGATCCCCTCTCAGTTAACTATTTTACAAGTTGGGTGCCAAATGGCCCAAGTGTTTTCATTCATTTGATTTCCCAAAATTTGAAGCCAAGGAGACACAAAATGTACTAACAAGAAGGCCAACAAATCCTAAAATTACTAACCATGAAAATTCCCTTATTGGAAAAAATACTTGAATAAAATATAGCTTTACATTATATAATTTAGGAATGGCAAAATAGGAAATCAATACTGTCTTGGTTTATAAGAAATCCTGTGCGTTTAGCCCCTAGATATCTTGGTAAACAATCAAAATTGATTTAAAATCAAGCCTAGGACTAAAGGAAAGTTATAGTGTCTTGATAAAACTTTAACAATGAAGGCTGCACATGTGAAAGAAATCCATAAAAGATATTTGGGCTTAAATATATTATCATTTAGGGTGCTTACATGCATAAAGTCCATATAATGTATGTTTTTATTTCAGGTACCGTGATGAATGGGAAAGTTACTATTATATATGAGGATTAGCTACCTGATCTATTACTTAGGGTTCATATTAACTGTAAGAAGAAAAGTCAACTTTCTTTTAAGTGCTATTTATGGATTATTTGTCCATAACTATACAACATGTCATGAAGTTTTAAAGCTAAATGAGACCCTCTACAAATCATTACAATGGTTGGTCTTAAAAATTTCTTTTTGAAGGGAGAATTCAAATGTAAGTGATCAACAAGGCATCTGTAATCTTGCACATTATGTCACCTGCACCAGGCCATCAAAGAAATCTATGCATGCGCACCGTGTTCACCGTGCACCTGATGCATACCAGATGCATGCTGAGTACCTGTTGACTGACTTGATTCTCTGTGTATGTGTGACCAGGAAGAATCTCAATGACCTGGCCAGGAGTCATACAACCAAGGCTGACCAATGGTTAAAAGAGCAGTATCAGAACCACTAAGGCTATGCACATTACTCTAGTGGACAAGGTCCTCTCTCAAAATCTCATTACTCTTACTTCAAAGCACTGTGGACTTAGCACATATCTTCAGTGTAGTACAAAAGAAATAACACGCAATTAGGAGCCAGGAGATCTGGGTTACTACTAAGCCCTATGGTTACCTAGTTCTCTCTAGTCCACAGCAGAATAGAAGCAGCAAATCAGAAGAGGCCAAGAGTAATAAGGATAAGAAAAATGAGGAGGGTTGGGAAATAAATAGTACTCACAGCAAGAAGATACAGGAAGAACACAGAAAAACTGTAAATAGATGCAAATGTTTTATAAAGCACTGTGGTCTACTTAAAAGAAAGTAAAGTAGGGCAAATAGCCCCAAGGTTTCTATTGAAGGCATCAGTTCATTGCAGTAATTAATATTTATAACTATGATTCTAAGTTATCAAGATAATTATAAAATACATGCTTTATTAAAAGGTAAAAATGCATGTCATGAACGCTAGATATATTTCCATCTAAAATCTCAGGATGTAAAAAAAAATTCAATGACATGGAAAATGTATACATGTACAATTCATTCTTGTATGCCCGATAAATAATGCACCCAATTCAAGTGTGCATATTTGTGCATACACTGATATATATACACGTATACAAGAAATCTGGGATTATAGACAAATGAAAGGAAGAGGGTACTTCCCATAAAAGCCTCCTACATAACTTCTTTAAGTAATGTTCTTAGTCAGAGGGTCCAGACATTGTAGCCTTGCTGTTTGTGTTTTTAGTACTTTAAATTGCTTATTAAGTGGAGCATACTTCTTATGGATAAATATCAATTCCTCAATATCCACTCCTATGCTAGAGCCACCTTATTTTCTAAATATAACAGAATATGAAGAATCAAAGATATTTGTTCATTAGTTAAGAGGAAAGAAAAGATACCAAATAAGCAGAGTCTAAATAAAGGGGAAAACTGGAAATAATATCTGAAATAATTCATAAAGCCACTAGGTGTAGCTATATGCCCAAGAAAGAATACAGTTAAAGGGATTTTTAAACTTCCCTGAAATCCAATCATCCCTTTGATTTCACTATAATTCTCAAAAACCAAGGAAGGGGAATGATTAGTATAATTAAGAATTACAACCAAGTAGTATTTTTTTCCACAGGCACAATTCACATTGTGAAAACTAGACTTGGAAGCGTGATCCAGCCTCCTGATAAAAAATAAGACCACGCCAGCTGGATGACTGTTGGTGCTTTGGGAAGTCAGGTATTTGCAAGAGTCCCTCCTTCCCAAGGTACAAGATCATAGCCACACACAGCTGGACTGTGATGAGCACATGGTCACCAAAAGGGCTAAGCCCTCTGGTTGTATCTGAACTACACATCCCTACCCTTGTTAATTCAAACATTGCTGATTGCTTACTCCTCTAACAAATATTCAATAAACACCATATGCCAGCTATAAAGACTGATGCTTTAAGAAACCTGCATTCCACCTGTTTGCATTATATGCTGGGAAATAAAACAACTAAGGGAATGTGTCTGACTCAAGTTACTTGCAATTCAAGTGCAAGGGATGCTATACATCTAAGAATGTAAGTTCCGAATGGCAGATATTACAAGGCCTCTGGGAGGACAGAGAAGCAGGCAATATTCTGTCTGGGGATGGGTGGAGGAAGCTAATATAAGTAACATCTGAGGTATACGCAAAAGAAACACCAAAATTGTGCCAATGATGTGATAATAGCAAGAGCAAAAGTCTGGAGGACCTGCGTGTGAGAAACAGTGACTTCTCAGCGTGGGTGAAGGACATGATGCCCGGGAGCACAGTGGGAGATGAACCGGACGGAGAGGGTTTTGATTCTGTGGTTAAGTTTGAACAATAGGCTGAAGGCAATGGGGAGCCAACCGGAATTTTCACTCAGAGGGGCAACACGATGAAAAATGTATAGTTAGATAATTCTGTCAGTGGAGTACAGGGTGATGACCTTGGCTGGGGAGTGACTGGAGGCAGGAGACCAATTAGAAGGTTAAGGAAATAAAGCAGCTGAGAAGTGGGGCCCCAGTTAAGTCAAGAGATAGTATTTTCCAGGCCTTGGTAATTGTCTGGAAGGATATCAGGGTTGAGGGACAGGATTCAGATAATGCCAATGTTACTAAGGTAGCTTAAAGCCTTTCACTGAAAGAGGGAACATGACAGGAGGAAAAAGGTTTAAGCAAGGTTTGGGGATGGGGTTGTCCTCTATGGAAGGACAGGGTTTGGGAGTAGAGGAATCTACTTTAGAGCTCAAGTGTAAACAAAGATCCTCATGACTCCCAAGACCCCGTGATCTGATTCTCACCCCCATTCAGCCTGACCCAGCCTTTCCTGCAATTGGCTTTTGCCAGGTATCCTGTAGAACAGAATACCTGGGTTATTATCTAATGTGCATTTAATACGAGATGTTAAATAAAGCTCTGAAGTGGGCTTGAACTTAAACACAGGTGAATTAAATGTAAGCATATTACATCCAAGTCAGTCCTTCAAAGCATTTTTAAGGACTAAAAGGAAGCCACTCTTAAATGTAAATTAGGTGGAGAGCCTGAATACCAAAGCCGTGCACTTGGCTGGCTGGCACCAGGACCAGCCACAGCTGGGCACAATTCTGGGCTGCCCTGGGGCATGACCAAGTAACACCGCGTGGAGGGAGAACATGGTCAAGTCTCTGGCAGAGAGTGGCAGAGAGTAAGTCCCTGGTTTTACTCAGGGCAGCAGGGCTACCAGAGTATTGACTTCACGCCATGAGCAAAGTTCTACCATTATAAGCTGTGTGGCAAAGCACCAGTATGGAAGTCCAGAACAGACTCCAGGCCACTTCTAAAAATAACTGCTCTACCAGCTGAGACAAATCACATCTTTCTGCCTCAGTTTTCCCATTTGATAAAGTAGGTAACAGTGCTACCCTGTCTTCTTCAGAGAACACGTGGAAACAGAATGTGACAGTGTATACACAGACACAACACCACAGTAGGCACCACCCTTCTCTTTCATTCTCCTGTTCTCCGTCCTCCTCTGTCCATCCTGGCTCACTTACCACCACCCACCTTCCTCAGTACCCACTCCTACCATCTTTGGGAGACTGAAGAGCTCATGCAGTACATCACTGTCTTGAGGAATGTGGCCTGGGCACTCTTCAAGGATAGATGCTTGGCAATGAAGCTGGGTAAAAGGACGTGATTTTCTGGGCTTTGAGCCCCACTCCTGACAGATGGAAGGGCATGGGCTGGATGGTCAGTCCCAGCCAGAAGGGGCAGCAAACAGTGACACAGAAGGGAGAGGTCTCTACCAGGGAGGCGAGAAAGCTCAAAAAGCGCATTGGCTATTTAATGTAAAATTCATACTGTATTTCCTCACAAAACATGTTTGGAAGCTATACAACTATGAGAAGGGAATAAAAACTTTGATGCGATGGAGGTAAGAGTTGGGGGGCAAGAAGTGGCATTCAATGGATTTAAGCATCCTGTAGTCAAATATACTAGCCTAGGAGAGACATATACCAAACTAGCCCAAATGTACCAATAGGTAGGAAAATAATTTTCCCCACTTCAGTGATGTCAAATTATAATAAAGATGGGGGGAATCTTTCAATTTTATCTAAATCTATATGTTTTAAATTTAAAACTCTTAGTATTGAAAATATGGACATAATCATTAATTCATTTAACAAATATTGGTATAACTTCCTTTTCTGTGGCTCAGATTACACCTATCTCATCATTTAATGGGAAATACATGGGGGTTTTAAATCCTAGTACTGTAACTCTCATGCTATGACCTTCGTTAGGCTATTTAAACTCTCTTGCCTCATTTCCTCATTTGTGAAATGAACCCACCTCATAGGGCTCGCTGAGGGATGAGATGAGATAATCTATGGAAGTGCTTAGCGAAGGGCCTGGCCCCCAGAAACCACTCAGGAAATGCCCCTGTAAGGCTGCAGCACAGAAGACCTGGGGAGAAGGGATAAGGGGCCTGAGATGAGGTCAGGTGGGTGCAGGCTGATTCAACAAAAGCATCTGAATACTACAAGAAGACTGAAGCTAGTCCTCTTGGGCTCAAATGCCAGTTCCGTCACTTCATAGCTGCACGATCCTGAGCAGGTTATTTAACCGTTCTTGCTTCCATTTCTTCACCTAAGAGTTTGATGTTTACTTATGAGAGAAATGAGACTCATAGGGTTGTTATGAGGATCAAGAGTTATTCTTATGCAATGCACTTAAGAACAGCACCTGAATGGAGGAAGTGCTCGATAAATGTTTTGGAGTCCTGCAGTTTAAATCTTGCCATTGTTCCGATCTCAAGTTGCTTAAAGTCTTCCGGGTGAGTCAAGACTTGTGCATAGTGCACAATCAGAAAAAAAAAATTTTTGAAGACTTTTATTATACTGCGTTTAATAACACAACTAAATATAATCAAATGCTATAATGTATAACACTTGATAGTAAGAGCAATGAGCCATTAGGAAGAAGAGGAATCAAATGTGGCTTAAGAAATCAGGAAGGCTTCCTGGAGGAGGTGAGAGACTGCTATTATACACATAAAATATATTTATTATTTTCAAGCTTTAGTCATATAGAAATTTAGATGTATGAACTATTTTGCTTTTGAACAGGCAGATGGTGATCAAGAAACAAAGATCAACCTGATTTCCTTTGAAGCCAGACATATCATGTGAAGGATTTGCTATCTCTAAAAACCTAAACCTTAATACATCAGCAGCACCATGAGGGCAGAGACTTGTGTCTGAGTTTGTTCTCTGATGTGGCTGGCAAATAAAAAGCATTATATAAATACTTCTCATTGTGCAAAAAGATGTCACACATTTCCTACACTGTTCAGTTCTTACATATGACTTTTGTAGTCCCTTAACGGACATGTGCCATCATTTGCTAGCACCTTCTCCACTAACTCTGATGCTAACTCAGCTACTCAAGTCATACTTCCTATATAGTGATTTCTCCCAAGTATTAAAAAGTTGCCCCCTTCTTGAGCACCTGGTGAGAGAGTAAACTACAACTGTAACTTCCTACAAATTTTCAATGGACAGGGAACTATGTGTAGGGGAGGGCACTGAGGGGTGTTTTCGGGGGGAGGGGAGGATGTAGTAAAGCATGCTACAGCTAGGTAATGATGGGTATAATTTAAGCTTTCAAGTTAAGTATGAAATGCTTAGAATAACTTATGGTAAATAATACTAAGTCCCTACAAGAATGCTTTTCAGGAGAGTCAAAAATGCCTTACAGGTTTTATTTAATTAATCATCATAGATGTCTTGGGAGTAGAAGCAAGTGGGTATTATTAGCTCCATTTTACAGGATGCAAGGCAAAAAAAAAGTGGCTTGATCACAACTTTACTGTCATATCTGTTCATTCCAACAAAGGACTAGGCAGTCTAAAATCACAGACCTAGTGTCTAATGCATTTCACATACATTTGAAAGTTTGCCTTCAATCATCAACTAAATGGATATTGATGCCTTCAAACCTTTTCATCAGTTATGATTACCCTGCCTTTTTTTTTTCCATTATTCCTCAGACCATCTCTTCTGTTCTAGTCAAGATGACTTTCTGGCACTCCTTTAGGCCCTTTCCAATATTAATCCAAACTGTTTTATATATTACATGTTGAATAAAAGCCTCTTTCACACTCTGAATTGTATCACTCCTGCCTCTATTTTAAAATTTTAATTTGCTTTGCATTTTTATTAAAATAACAAATGTAAGAATACAGAAAATTTTAAATCCTGGAGATTACTTCTAGAAATTCTAGATCAAATAATTATACTTTATTTATTGCATTTCATCTGCAGATAATAACTCCCTGACAAGAAACTTAAGGGCTTTCCACTCTTAATGTGACTGCCTTATCTTTAGCTCTTCCAAGAGTTTGATGTGAACATCATTACTTTTATTTATTCTATATTTTTCTTTCTTGTTTCTTTAAAGTGAAAATATCTATACGTTATTTATGTTCACTTTAATCTCTGGACATTCTGTTGAGCAGACTAGCTCTCACTTCCTCTGTGGTCCCCTGACTAGCCTATTTTCACCTGGTACTTTTATCCTATTTAATTGATTAAACAACTTCCATTTGATTTCTGATTTCAATAGGTTTGCTAAAATTTCTTCTTCATTTCCTTCACTATTTGAGGTTATTTCCTAATGAGACTTCTATGCTTCTCTTTCACCGGGTCTCAGTAGAGACAAGCTCAGTGCACATTTTGTGCCAGGGTCACTCATTTATGGCTGTCTTGCTCAACATATGTATTCTACTTCCTTGGCCCATAAATTCTTTAATGACAAACACTGCTTTTTAAAATTTATCCCAAGTATTTAATTCATTTCAGTGTACTCTGGGTATAAAGGAAATCTAAAGCTAATCCTGTATGTGAGAACTAAAAGACCAAAGCAAATTGTAAATGCAAATTTCATCCCTTTTACTCATCAGAGACACAGAGTTATCACAATTCAAGCTACAGAATGAAGCATGGCTCAGTAACAGTAGCATATAAAAATGTTGACTTAATAATGCCATTAAACTATTTTGGCTGATGCTGAGTTAATTGTAAGGCTCAGAAAAAAGAGAAAACTCAAACATTTTGTTTGTTATTATTTTCCCAGTGATATCTCAAGAACCTCTAATTTTTCTCTAAAAACTCTAAGAGCACTCCAGGTAAGATCTAGGATATACTCTAGGCCAAAGAAGCTTTTAATCTGGGATTTTATTATTTCAGTTACAGCAAGCCTATCTACCTTCTAGAACTGCTTAAAAAAACAAACAAACATACTCTATTATGCATTAAAATTCTTACATTAAAAAAAGGCTTTTCCAGACTTTTTCTATGTGGTTAGGATTCAGGTTAATGAACAAGGCAAAAATCTCCTCCCTTTAAAAATAAAATTTCAGAATAAGAATTCTGTCATGGCATTTTAAAAAGTCATTATGATTAGACCTTCTCTGTAGCAGAATTTCTGTGAAATGTCACTTTGGTTCTACCTAATAATATAAACAGACTTTACAATAATTGTTCTAAATGTCAGAAATATGAAATTTCTCTCTCTCTCTCTGTCTCTTATTTAATTATCCTGATAATTTTCTTAGGAAAATGTTTAAGTACATATTTACTATATTTGTTTTATGTTCATCATCTGCTTATGCATATAGGTCCCTAAAGTTTCTATGCCCATGTCTACATATTGGGAATGAGAACAACTGCATAGAAAATCAGGTGCTGAATGAAATCTACAGATACATATGACATGAACTCTTGAAATTAATTATATTTACACACAGGTTTATTTTATACAACCTGCACTACTTTATTGTTTCAGGATCTCAGGGTTAGTTTGAATAGTGTCATAAATATCTCTTGAAAAGAAAGCAGGGAATAAGAGGTGTTGAATTCTTAGAAGTGGTTCTTAAAAACCTAATGCTGGCAACCTCTTCTTTACCACAGATTCCTTTCTCATCTATGGTTCACTTTAAGTCATTTAGTTTTCTTTGTTTTTTTAGCATGAGATTTCTCAAATTGGTTCCCCTTCATCAGAAATAAAAGGTTGACCAGTGCATTGTTTAAATTGCTTATGTGAAAACTCTGCTGTTCCTAAAAGGGGGAGAAGGAGAACTAGTCACTTTCCAAGCCCAAGAGGCAAACTTTAAGCAAAGAAAATTATTCTTTCCTTTAGTATTTTCATCTGTCTGTAAGTTCTGGAGATGTTATTTGTTTACATTTGTTCTTGAAGGTTAAAAAGAATGATAATAGATTTAATCTAATTTGTTAGAAAAGATGATACTGACTTTCACAATACAGTGTGCGTTCTCAGAAATCATGAGTCAGACTGTGTTGAAAGGTCAAGTGTGCATTATTATTACAACATGCACCTTTTGGACATGCTTGGGATACTCTATACCTAAGTGAGACCTAGTCTAACTGCCATTAGGTAGCAGTCATGTGTTAGAAGAGTGAAATGATGCCCGAGAATGCTATTGTATTAGGAAGTACAAACATGCTCAATAGGAAGTACACGAAAGCACAGAGTGATGTGTTTACCTTTTTCTGCTAAAGATTAATACAATGTAAATACAAATACACCAATTTACACATTCTTCACTGAATTGAATGCAATCAAAGAACATATGGTCAACAACTAAGGATCCCAAATATAAGCTATAAATAATAAAAGCCTTTTGTAATACCTTATATGGTATCTTCTAAAACCACTATTTGAATAGGCTTCAATTGTAATCTGTAGGGCATACTTACAACTTAAAAAAAGTAAAAAAATATATATATCTGCAACAGAATTGAGCTTACTGCTATTCTACCCTAAACAGTGACTCTAGTTGAGGATAGAAAAATTTCCATCTTGAATACTTGGCAAAATAACATGACCTGCAGGTTAACTTGTCTGGCCTCTGTTAAATGGGTCTGGAAAATAGAGGAATTCGACAAATGCAAACTATGCATGGTTAACTAGCTAATACCTGCCCATCAAAACCATACCTAAAAATATCTAGTAAAAGCAGTCCAATAACTATACAAGGGAATAAAGATCATGAAACCAAAGCCATGAGGGCCTGGGTGGTTTTCATTTTCCATTTTAAAGAATAAAATCATTTTGGAATGTCATGTTTCCTGATTTTCAAAAACAGGAGTTTGGATTTACTCAGGACCAGAAAGACTGACAGTTTCATGCTTTTTAAACTCGGATCTTTTCACCATCAAGTCTAAATGAGAACATCACAAAAGCGGGAAATATCATGATTAGAGAGAATGAACATAGGGCACACCTATAGGCTCATGACACAGTCATAGCAAATGCTAATTATCTATATTTCTTTCTCCTAGGTTCATAGAACCTCAAAGTCTGCACTTGACTTGTGTTTGTGTCCTCTTGGGCTTATTTATACCACCTCTCAAGACACAATGTAATGTACACATAAGCAAAGTAAGTAAAAGTTGCTCATGAGCTATGAACAGTGAAACTACAGAACTAACAGCATGAATAATACACAAATAGCTGTGTTCTCAAGATCCAGAGTGAGCAGGGTGGAGTGGGATGAAGGACTGGCTTACCTCTGGTGTGCCAAGAGCATGTTCTCCAGCTAAAAGCAGCATGCTCAAGCCTCCCATCTGAGTAGGATCTAAATAAATAAAATAACAAATTAATCATCAATTTACAGTCAGGAAGTACATAAAACCCACAGAATTGAGAAAGAATACACACAAAGACTAGAAATCCAAAAGAAACACATATGACTTTTCATAGAAACTCTCAAGATTCTCTATTCAGCAATAACCTGGCATATATGTGCTTAGTACTCACACTTTGGTGAGTCTTTCAAATACCACTGTGGTCCCACCAACAGAACATTTTCCTCAATACCACAGCTGTTTATAACATGAATTATCTCCTAATGTGCTGTTTCTTTTCTTATTGTATGGGGAATTTAGATAGGTTATTTTAAACAAAAGTGTGCTAGGCTTGTCTTTTAAATAAAAGTTTGAGATTGCTATTCTCAAATTGTTACTGCTGCCATGTGAAATCAGGGCTGATAAAAAAAAAACAGGCTCTAAAAGGAACTAGAGAACAGAGAAATTTTTACAAATGGGCCTCCAAAAATCTAGTGCACTCTGTTCAACTAATCTTTCTTTAAAACTTTCAAAAAAAAATTTAAATTAAACAATGATATATTTTTGACATTTTACATCTTAGGGGTATAGTCAGACCCTTTCCTAAAATACTTTCAAGATTTAAAATGAATCCTTTGTGTATTACTGAAGGTGTTTCTTTTCATTCCTTCAGTAATTGATAGAAACAGAAAGACAAAATAAAATCAGCCAAGTGGTAGATCTATAACACACGGTTATATCTAAATAAGGAATGTTTTATAGACAAAAAGCAAATTATATTTTTTAATCCTGTCTTAGATGAATTAAAGTTCAGAACTGCAATGAAATAACATATATGAAAATTCCTAACTCAGTACCTATCCTAGTGCATATGAGTCCTCAATAAATGCATTTTTAATTTTAGTAATCTTTCTACAATTAAAAATAAGGATCAGGCATACTGTGATAATATGATGTTCTGTGAAACATTCCAACTAATATATTCTGGAAAGACCAGAGAACTCACCAAGACTACTAGCTATCAGAATTCATGGATTAGATCTAACATATTTTGGCTAAGTTTTTAGGACTTTATTTATATAAAATATCATCTGCAAAAATAGAGACAATTTTACTTCTTTCCCAATTCTGATAACTTACATTTCTTTTTCTTGCCTTATTTGCTCTAGCAAGGACTTCCAATACTATATTGAATATGAGCGATCACAGTGGACACCTTAGTCTTGTTTCTGACATAGAGGAAAAGCTTTCAACCTTTCATCAGGCTGAAGCTAAAATTGTACAAAGTGGCAGCTAAGAGAAGGACAGATCTCTGTTCTGATTCTGCTGGGATATGTGGAAGCACCATTTTGGGGGATAACCTGGAATCATCCTGCAGACACCTATACAACAATCACCTGAAGCTTTGTTTCCCCAGAATGCTGCCAGTATGTTAGACTGCATTTCTTAGAGTTATATATGATACTATCACAAATTTTGTTGTACTATGAATCACACATTGAACCATTAAGTTCTATTTTTAATTGTTGGAGGATCCTCCATAATGTTTAACACAGTGCTATATGAATTTACAATCCCACCAATAAGCTTTCCTTCTCTCCACATCCACCCCAGCATTTTGTCTTTTTTATTATGGCCATTCTAAGGGGTGAGGTGATATTTCATTGTGGTTTTAATTGGCATTTCCCTATGATTAGTGATGTTGAACATGTTTTCATGTCACTGTTGGCCTTTCATGTATCTTCCCTGGAGAAATTTCTACTTAGTTTTGTTGCCCACAATTTATTTATATTTGCTTTTTAGTTGTAAGGATTCTTTATATATTTTAGATATTAATCTCTTACCAGATAGATGGCTTGCAAATATTCTTCCCACTCCATAGTTTGTCTTTCCACTTTGTTGATGGTTTCTTTTGCTGTGCAAAACCTTTTTAGTTTGATGTAGTCCCACCTGTTTGCTTTTCATTTAGTGCTGTGCTTTAGGGGTCATGTCCAAAAAATTACCAAGACCCACGTCAAGGGGCTTTATTCCAATGTTTTCTTTTAGGAGTTTCATGGTTTCAGGTATTATATTTAAGTTTTTAATCCACTGAGTTATTTTTTGTGAGTGGTGTAAGATATGGGCCCAGTTCCATTCGTTGACATGTGAATATCCACTCGCTTATCCCAGCAACATTTATTGAAAAGACTGTCTTTTCTCCATTAAGTATTCTTGGCTCCCCTGTTAAATAGTAGTTGACCATATAGGCTTGGGTTTATTTCTGGGCTCTTGCTTCTGTTCCATTAGTCTATATGTCTGTTTTTAATGCTAGTACCATACATTTTTGGTGACTATAGCTTTACAATATAACTTGAAATAGGGAAGTGTGAGGTCTCCTGTTTTGTTCTTCTTTCTCAGGATTTCTTTAGCTATTATACTGGGTCTTTTGTGGTTCCATATAAATTTCAGGAGTGTTTTTTCCTACTTCTGTAAAAGTTTCCATTGGAATCTTGAGAGTATTGCACTGAATATATAGTTGGCTTTGGTAGTACTGACATTTTAACAATATTAATTCTTCCAATATATGAACACAAGCTACCTTCACATTTATGTGTGTCTTCTTCAATTTCTTCCATCAATGTGTTGTAGCTTTCATAGTGGAGAACTTTCACCAACTTGGTCAATTTATTCCTAAGTATTTGTTGTCTTTGATGCTACTAGAAATGGGATCAGTTTATTTTTTTTCAGAAAATTCCTTGTTAGTATATAGAAATGCTACCGATTTATATGCTAATTTTGTACCTGTCAATTTTACTGAATTCATGGATTAGATCTAACATATTTTGGCTAAGTTTTTAGGACTTTATTTATATAAAATATCATCTGCAAAAATAGAGACAATTTTACTTCTTTCCCAATTCTGATAACTTACATTTCTTTTTCTTGCCTTATTTGCTCTAGCAAGGACTTCCAATACTATATTGAATATGAGCGATCACAGTGGACACCTTAGTCTTGTTTCTGACATAGAGGAAAAGCTTTCAACCTTTCATCACTGATTATGATGTTAGCTGTGGGCTTGTCATATATGGCCTTTATTTTACTGAGATATGTTTCTCCCACGTCTACTTTGTTAAACAGTTTTGATCATAAATGGATGTGAAATTTTCTCAAATATATTTTCTGCAACTATTGAGACAATCATATGATTCTTTTCTTTCATTTTATTAATGTGGTATATCACATTCGTATGTTGACTCATCCTTGTACTTCTTTGTATCCCAGGGATATATTCTATTTGATCATGATGTATGGTCCTTTTTAATGTGCTGAATTCAGTTTGCTAGTATTTTGTTGAGAATTTTTGCATCTATATTTATCAGGGGATATTGGCCTGTAGTTTTCTAGTAAGTCTTTTTCTATTTTTTTTTTCAGGATAATGCTAACCTTGTAAAATGAGTTTGGAAATGTTCCCTCCTCTGATTTTTTTGTAAGAGTTTTGGTGAATTGGGTCCTTCCTTTTTTTAATTTGGTTAGTCTAGCTAAAGGTTTACCAATTTTGTTTATCTTTTCAAAGAACCAACTCTTAAGAGTCTGACAGGAAGGCTCATTGTCTTTCTGGTCTCTAATTTATCTCTCCTTGGCTCAATTTGTTCTTCTTTTTCTAGTTTCTTCCAGCATACAGTTATATTGTTTTTCTGGGATCTTTCTTGCTTAGAATATAGGCATTTATTGTCATGTCTTCACTCTTAGAACTGCTTTTGCTGGTATGTTGTGATTTTACACAAGAAACCTTTTAATTTCCCCTTTAATTTCTTCTTTGATCTATTGGTTATTCAGGAGAGTGTTAATTTCCAGGTGTTCATGAATGCTCCAGTTCTCTCTCATTAATGATTTCTAGTTTCATGCCATTGTGGTCAGAGAGGATACCTGGTATGATTCCAACCCTCTCAAATTTGCTAAGACTCCTGTGGCCTAATGTGGCCTATCCTAGAGAATGTTTCACATGCACATGGAAACAACCTAAGTGCCAATCAATGGGTGAATGGATAAAGAAGTGGTGGTGTGTGTATATATACCATATACAATGAAATATTAAGTTATAAAAAATGAGGAAATTGTACCATTTGTAATAACACAGATGGACCTCAAAGGCATTTTGCTAAGTGAAATAAGACAGAAAAAGACAAACACTGTATGATCTCATTGATATGTGGAATCTTAAAAAGAAAATAACAAAATGAGCCAAAAAACCAAACTTTTATAGAAAAAGAGATCAGACTTGTTATTATCATAGATGGAGAGTAGGGGAGGGGGAATTGGAGGAAGGTGGTCAAATTTCAAGTTTCCAGTTATAAGATAAAATAAGTACTAGAAATGTAATGTACAACATGATGATATCATATAGATGACTGCTATATGATATATAGGAAAGTTGTTAAGAAAGTAAATCCTAAGGTTCCTCATCACAAGGAAAAAAGTTTTTTACTTTTTAATTTTTTCTTTTTATTGTATCTATATGAGAAGATGGATGTTAGATGAATCTACTGTGGTAATCACTTCACAACATATTTAAACTAAACCATCATGCTGTATGCCTGAAACTTGTAAAGCAATATATGTCAATTGTTTTCCCAATAAAACTGGGAAAAAAATGAACTGCCATCAAAACACTGCTCAATCTCCTTTCCCAGGTTTTCCACACACAAATAGTTCAGTGCTCTTATCTTGAAGAAAATTTGATAGTAGTAATGCAACAGGAATTGTACAGCTCAATATCAACCCTGTTGCTTCCACCCTGCCCAATCTCCCAATTTCATCTTGGAAAATTGGCCTCCTGATTATCACATTGCAGTAGCCAGGGAAGATAGAGCCATTTGCAGGGTGAATATAAATACTTTATTTCAGAGTAATAAATGCTTTAACATTCTTTACCACCCAAAAAGTATTAAAGGGCCCATAAGAAATGGGACCATCTGAAATTTTTAATTTGCCTGGCCCATACAGGAATGGGAGAAGAGGGGTTAGGATAGGAGTTCCCTCTAAGAAGCAGCTGTCAGATCCATTTAGGACTTGTGATGGAGTTGTTTATATTCTTGCCCTCAGAGTTTCAGATCCTCAGATGATTTAAATAATTATGGCTTTTTATGTATCTATATAAATAAGGTCATTACTGGGAGAGCTTATATAGTTGTGTGTGTGTGTGTATGTGTGTATGTGTGTGTATGTGTGTGTGAGCTACACTGTTACATTATAAAATTCCCTGAGCTCCTGACAGTCTCCACATTGCTGTCCGCTTTTCCATAATGTCAATGTCAGGAATTCACATGTATGTATAATTACTTGGTCCATACTTCCTTTCTTTAATTATATATACACATTCTATGTATGCCATGTTCCAAAGCTTTAAGATATGCTATATATTTGCAATTGCTTCATATTGGGTTTAAGTTTTGCTCCTCCCCCTCTCTCTCTTATTTGTTAAAAATACTATCTAAATATTTGCCCTGTCCTTAAAGAACAGGTAGAATTAGTGTCTAAACTCACCAGCCATTCCAAAGTTAAGCTGAGGCATTTCTTCAGCCTTTGCTTTCTTGAGGTTTGGCAAATCTCTTGAAGAGTCTGATGGGAAGGCCCATAGTTTCTTTCGTGGATTGACTGTGGGTGTTGGGGATTTCACAGGCTTGTTTGTGGTAGGACACCATTTGTAGCCAGGATTTGCTTTCATAAATGCATCCTTATACTATAAATAAAGAATAGATAACAGGTTTTAATTAACATATAAGTTGAAAAAGTTCTAGTAGCTCTTACTTCATCCCAATTAAACAATGAGTGAAAAAATACTTTCAGTAACTTCTGTGGCTTTCTTTATAGAAGAGTGACAATTTCAGCTCAGGGCTTTAGAGATACAACATGGATTTATCTACTAGAAAGTTCATTCCTGGAATGAGGGTACAAAGGCAGCACATTTAGTATCTCTGACCTTAATCTTTTTTAGCATCCAAAAGGCTCTCTGGCCTTGGTGGAGCAAGGGAATTATTTATAATGGAAAGAGCCAAGGGCTTTAAAGAGAAAAAAATCAGAGTCCAAACTCTAGCACTAGCTATGGTGACCAAGGAAGGAGAACGCAAACCTCTCTGGGCCTCAGCCTCAGTTTCCATAAACTAAGAACACCACCAGTGACTACTGGGTTACTGTAAACAGTGAGGTACAGTGTGATACCTATTTCAAAGTAGATATCAGCTACACATTTCAAAGTGTAAGCCAATACCAGGGCCAGAGCCAGATTCTGCACACTGCTTAATTTGGTAAGCATGGTAAAATTTAAATCTGTGCTTTGACGTACTAGTCAGGCAAATGCAGGCAAACTTAAGAGCAAAGTAGCCAATTATGGAATAAATGAGCCAAAATCTGGAGAGGGAGAATGCAGGGAAAAACTAATGTATAACTTTTCAGGCATGTGAAGACACTGGGCCATATAGAGTAAAGAGTCCTAGATGCAGAGTTTGATGACCTGGGCCCAAACCCCACTTCTGTTATTTAAGAGCTGTGGTCATTAAGCAAGTTGTTTAACCTTTCTCAGCCTCAATTCCTACATATAAAGTGTAGCTGCACCTGCCAGCATCCTAGGAGTTTTCTAATGAGCACATGTGAGTGCAAAGTGGACATGCTGAGTGCTATGATGTGTGATACTTCAATTAATCCATCGCAAACTTTACATCTTTACTTGGAGGTTTCAACCTTCACTGACAATATCTCCCTTTTTCCTTTATTTTCTGTGACTTTCTCTTCTGATCCTTTGTCCCAATTCTGGTGCTTCTTTCCTTTTGTGATAATAAAACTAAATGAAATAATTTTTTTATATTCATTATATATTACCAAAAGTTATTCCATTTAATGAAAATATGTTTTCCATGTATTCTTCAACTATTATATGTTATTACTGCTGGATACTTCATTAAATTAATAGAATTCTTCCCATCCCATAGCTTGCCTTTTAAAATGGTGACTCCATGTATCAAATTAACTAATTTAGTATAAGCTACAAATAGCTTTGTATTTAACCCAACAGGAAAAAAGGTTCTTTCATCCTTGGTGTAAGTATACATAATCCAAATAAAGTTTTTCCATCATTTAACTTTAAATCATATAAATGAAAATTGTACAGCAGATAATATGATGTAATGGTAATAAATAGTCAGTGGTTTAGAATTATCCCAATGTTCTCTTAACTCAAATTTTCAGAAGAAATTTTTTTTTTAACCTAAAGCTAAACATTTGCATATTGATAGGTGGGTACATGTAGAAGGAAGGTAAGCATTAAAAAATGTAAGATCTAGTTCCACTTTTCTTACAAAAATAATTAAAATGGGATGCCAGGCCAGAACCAAACTAGAATTTGCCATTACCTCGCAGAATAAATTTGGAGGTATCCAATGTGATATAAGAGACACCCTACTCCAGTGTATCACATGCATGGCGTTTGCAGATTAGGCTGAGGCAGACAAATAGCCTTGCCTGCTGTCTGGAGGTGGAAAGTGACAAATGGTAAGTGAGATGAAAATGGAAGTAGCAGACACATGCATCACTGTTGTGTTCCAGTAAAAGGCACACAGGCTGAGTTTGTCAAATGAACAGTCATTTGGACAAAGGTCACCACTCTATAAAGAGACAAAAGACTTTCAAACATATTGCTTAACAAATTTGTTATGAGAAATAAAATTTGGGGGGTTAGTTTTGGAAGTTTTTTAAAAAGAACGTCCCAGTTGTGAAAGATGATCTGTTAGGTAAGTTCTTTCCCAGTAAGGTATCACATCCGTTGCTAAGAATCTTTTAGCAATTGCTTTGCTAAAAATCAGTTAAGTGTAATGGAAATAATAATACTGTCACCCTTCTGAAGAATTTTTCCAGCACCAACTTTTTTTTTTTTTAGGTATCATTAATCCACAATTACAAGTGCAACATTATGGTTACTAGACTCCTCACTTAATCAGGTCCCCCCCACCTACCCCATTACAGTCACTGTCCATCAGCGTAGTGAGATGCTATACAATCACTGCTTGTCTTCTCTGAGTTGTACAGCCCTCCCCGTACCCCTGCAACATTATGTCTGCTAATCGTAATGCCCCTTTTTCCCCCTTGTCCCTCCCTTCCCACCGATCCTCCCCAGTCCCTTTCCTTTTGGTAACTGTTAGTCCATTCTTGGGTTCTGTGAGTCTGCTGCTGTTTTGTTCTTTCAGTTTTTTTCTTTCCAGCACCAACTATTTTTAAAGCACTGTTGATCCTATTGGAGGCTTTAACTTGGGATGTAGAGCTGTGCTGAACATAAAGGAATGACAGTCACCGCAGAATGACCATTTGTCTTTCTCTTGACTTCTACCCACCCACTTGCATCTCAATACAGTGAGCATCAACTATATGAGAGACACTAGTTAGACACCGAAGAGCATGAATTACAGTCTTGCCTTCTAATTGTTTACAACCCACAATCAACCACATATATATATATATATTTTTTACACATGGCCCATAAGTCTTCTTGAGGCTCATGCATGAAAAATGGTTTTGCAAAGGATCTATAAAAGGGGAAGCTACCTCAGGGTTGAAGAAGAGAGGACAAGCGAAAGGCCTGGAGTATGTGGAGTTTTATGGAAAATGGTAACTGAGAATTCACTATGAGGGTCCATACTCTGTAACTGTATCACAATATTAACTTGGCAGATCCTTAAATTTGATGTAAATGTTCAATACCAGAACAACATTCATTAGCTCAATCAAGTATATATTGAAAAGCGTTAAGAATGTGGGAAACAGAAAAAGGAATAACACACAGTCCTTGTCCTCAAGAAATTTAAAGCTTATATGGAGCTGCCATAAATTCACATATAGACACACAGGTCACCACAAGCAGTGTAAGAATGCCAACTGAAGGCGGAGGCAGAGGCAGGAAGAGCCTCAGGATGTGAGGTTATCTATCTGTCCTTGGAACTGAGTACCTCATCTATCACTTGCTCTGATTTAGCTGTAAGAGACAACAGAAAGGCTTAATCATTTGTTGTGATGAGGTTATTAGGAAAGGGATTAAGAGAAGGCTGAGTAAGGGAGAAATGAAAAGACTGTATATAGTCTGAAGCAAATAGCTTTGTGAAACTATTAGCATGCTGGTCAAACATTTGGGTAAAACTCCATTATTACAGGATTTAAAGGGCCAAAGACAGGACTCACCCAGCCAGATCCCCAGGGAGGGACTCTTCATGGTAGGAGTAGGAGAGGAAGCTCTTATCCTCCAAATCACAGGTCCCGTCTCCTAGGTAAGTAACCTCTCGCTAAAATACTGCCAAAGATCTCCATTAAAATAAAAATTCACTTCATAGCTTCCAATTTTTTTTCTGCAAACTTCCGATGATTAGATAACCTAAGTGAATCTACTTTACAAATAGTTCCTGATTTATACAAGGTGCTAATAAACACTGGCTCCCTTCTCTCAGACCCCAACCACAATTCATTAACAATAATAATAAATCACTGTAACTGAGTAATGACATTAGATACATATCTTTTGTCACAGTATTTTGCCTACTTCATATATGACAATGGCATTAGTATATACCAAAAAACAACACTATTATGTTAATCTTTAAAAAACTAAGTCTCAACATTACTTTTCCACATCATTTATAATGGAAAATCAGTCTTAAAAAGCACCTTAATGTTAATGGAAGATATACTTAACAACTGGTCTCCAACAGTTTGCTTTAATTTGGAGAGGGGGGTGCTAAAGTCCAGTAGTATTTCTAGCCATTATTACAGTTTAGATCTCAACAGAGTGAAAGAGAAGAGCAAATCTGGTGAGGTCCAGTAATAGGGGACCCTGGAAATGTCTACCTATATAAATAAAGATAGCTCATTCTGGTGCAAACATGTGAGTGTTTCATCGTGGTGATGAAGTCTACTAGAACTGTGGAAGAGAGATTACATGGAAATCATCTCATTTTTTTAAAAAGAGATATAGCACATTTAAAAAAAATTTTATAACTTGGCAGGGGGCTCTGAACCCGTAGCATAATACATTTTGAGACAGCTTTACCTTTCACACTGGCAGGCAGAAATCACATTATACAATGATGGAGGAAGAAAAGAGGATATTTGAGAAGAGGCACTAATCTGTTACTTCCTCACATTCCAGGAAATTCAACCTAAATTTTAAATTATTATTTAGATACTAAGACTCGATAGCACTATTTGATTTGAATTATTCTTATATTTTTAATTGAAGAAAGTTAAGACTGTTTTAAGTCGTAGAACATTAATAAGTTTATGGCTTTGAAAAAATTTTAATTTATACATTAACCTATAAGACTGTCATGAAAAAGCCACTCCAATAAAAATTATATGCTTCAGAAGGTGACTTGAATAAGTGATAGTGGAATTGTTTGGTTCTACTGTGTAAGATTCATAAAAGAAAAACTAAATTGCCTATAGATATGGTTACCTAATTTGGCTGTATATATTACTGTGGCAACATATATAAACTTTTTAAGAAGGACAGTTTTACTCCTTAATTTGGACAATTAGAAGTCCAGTTAACCAATTATCACTAATATAAAATAAATTAGAATTTCTTTTAAAATGTAATTTTGTTAATTTTTAAAAAGTAGGTAGGGATCTGGGTAAGTAAACATGTTTCTGAAAATATATTAATAGATAAATCTACATGTTAACTAATTTGAATTGTAAAATGCTTAAATTTTCTTTAAAAAAATCATTTGAATTGTAAAAGGCTTAAATTTTCTTTAAAAAAATGTGTACACTTAGGTTTAGTAATTGCCTTAAACACTTTAAGCTTTCTCTTTACAAAATAGTTCACAGCATGATAACCCAAGCATATATGGTCAATTAATATACGATATAGGAGCCATGGACATACAATGGGGAAATGACAGCCTCTTCAACAACTGGTGTTGGCAAAACTGGACAACTACATGTAAGAATGAAACTGAATTATGTCTAACCCCATACACAAAAGTAAACTCAAAATGGATCAAAGACCTGAATGTAAGTCATGAAACCATAAAACTCTTAGAAGAAAACATAAGCAAAAACCTCCTGAATATAAACATGAGCAACTTTTTCCTAAACGTATCTCCATGGGCAAGGGAAACAAAAGCAAAAATGAACAAATTGAACTACATCAAGCTAAAAAGCTTCTGTACAGAAAAGGTCACAATCAGCAGAACAAAAAGGCAACCTACAGTATGAAAGAATATGTTTGTAAATGACATATCCGACAAGGGGTTAACATCCAAAATATATATAAAGAATTCACACACCTCAATAACCAAAAAGCAAATAATCTGATTAAAAAAATGGGCGGAGGGTCTGAACAGACAATTCTCCAAAGAAGAAATTCAGATGGGCAACAGACACCTGAAAAGATGCTCCACATGACTAATTATCAAGGAGATGCAAATTGAAACCACACTGAGATATCACCTCACACCAGTTAGAGGATGGCCAGCATCGAAAAGACTAGGAACAACAAATACTGGCGAGGATGCAGAGAAAGGGGAACCCTCCTACACTGCTGATGGGAATGTAAACTAGTTCAATCACTGTGGAAAGCAATATGGAGGTTCCTCAAAAAACTAAAAAATAGAAATACCATTTGATGCAGGAATTCCACTCCTAGTAATTTACCCAAAGAATATAAGTTCTCAGATTCAAAAAGACATATGCACCCCTATGTTTATTGCAGAACTATTTACAATAGCCAAGAAATGGAAGCAACCTTAGTGTCCATCAGTAGATGAATGGATTAAGATGTGGCTCATATACACAATGGAATACTATTCAGCCATAAGAAAGAAACAAATCCTACCATTTCCAACAACATAGATGGAGCTGGAGGGTATTATGCTCACTGAAATAAGCCAGGCAGAGAAAGACAAGTACCAAATGATTTCCCTCATTTGTGGAGTATAACAATGAAGCAAAACTGAAAGAACAAAACAGCAGCAGACTCACAAACTCCAGGAAGGGACTAGTGGTCACCAAAGGGGAGGGGTGGGGGAGGGTGGGTGGAGAGGGAGGGAGATGGGGATTGAGGGTTATTATGATTAGTACACATGTTGTGGGGGGGGATCATGGGGAAGACAATGTAGCACAGAGAAGACAAGTAGTGACTCTGTGGCATCTTACTAGTACACTGATGGACAGTGACTGCAATGGGGTTATGGGAGGGACTCGAAAATATGGGTGAATGTAGTAACCACATTGTTTTTCATGAGAAACCTTCATAAGAGTGTATATCAATAATACCTTAATAAAAAATTGTTTAAAAATAATAATTTGAATTGTAAATTGCTTAAATTTTCTTTAAAAAAATGTGCACACTTAGGTTTAGTAATTTGCTTAAACACTTTAAGTTTTCTCTTTACAAAATAGTTCACAGCATGAATTTGCAATTTTACAAACACTGCAAAAGTTAGCTTTTATTTACATCCCTTTGAACAACCACAAATTCCAAAAGTAATCAGGATTAACTGTATGTAGTAACAACTTACGGGATACTGGAGTATTAGGTGACTCAATCAACTAAAAATTAACAACTTAAAACTATACCAAAATGAGTTTTAAGAAATTCTGTTTAAGTTCTCAATACATCACTCACTATAAGGGTCTATTTTTTATCACTAGCTGTGAGATCTAAAGTCCTTATAATTTCATTTAATTTTAATATTTAAATGCTAGTATTTACTAAAAATTAGCAAATGAATTGCTATTTCTGAAATCAATCAATTGAACATCTCAATTAACTGAACATCTACCTTGTTAGGGGTTAATTACACTGGGCAGTATCTGCCAAGTTGGACATGATATATTTAGTTTCATTGATTCTTATGCTTCAAAGACTAATTCTGTATTTTAGTAGCTCTTCACTGTGTTAACAAGTTCTAACAAAAATATTAAATAATCACTAGGTAAAAAGTATCAAATACAAACAAGCATAACTTTGCTTATCAGTAATAACAATAAAACCAACATTTCTATAGCATTTTAAACTTTACAAAATGCTTGTACATGCAGTGCCTTACTTGCATCTCACCTCCACCTGTAAAAGCAGGCATCTTTACTGCTCTTTTATAGATGGGTAAGCTTGAAAAGGCCTTGGAAGGCAAAGTATGAGAACCCAACCTCTGCTACTACTACTAACTGACTTCCCTGGATAAGTCACTTAACTTTTCTGGGCCTCAGTGTCCTTATCTTTAGCTTTTAGAAAATAATGGGGTTATTCTGAGGAATAAATGAGTTAAATGTTTATGTAAGAACCCTGGGCAGAATAAATCAATATTCAAAATTTGATTATCATATTTAAATAAACACAAAATTTTTTTTAATGCAGTAAGAAAGTCATGATATTTGGGACACAAGAATGTGGAAGGTCTCAGAAACAAGGAATATTATGAAACATGGAGCCCAAATATTTGTTTTTTACTATCCATATCCCCTAAAAGTGGAGGGGGGAATCCTAATTAAGGCATACTCAGAAAATTAAGACATATTCAAAACAAAAATAGAGAAAGAGTAAATCATTCATTGGAGATGCCCGAAAGTGGCTGACAAGAGGAGAGAAATATCAGTTGACAGGTGAGGATGGACTTGAAAGATAGACTTATGAGAAAGTGATGAGGAAATTCAAAACACAAAACTTAACAATCATTTAATATACAGACAAAAATGTGACTATAACTCAATTATTCACAAAGTTCTCACCAAATTACAGAATGTGACATAATTCTTGCTTGGAAATAATGGGTTGAAATTAAACAAACAAACAAAAAAAACCCTCAAAGGCATTCTGAATACTTTAAGTAGGGAAATATGTAAACAAAATTTCAATAAAATTTCCAGGATAATTATATAAAGTAAAAAAGTGTTTAAGGAACAGTGAAGTTTCTCTACCTGGAAATCACTTATGTGTAACACCTGTTTCTCAAGGATGATGAGTAAATGCCTACTTATTAGCATGCAAGGTGCCAGAACATGCTTCAAGAATACAGATTCCGTAAAGTATGACATGTGACAGTTAACAAAAATTCTCCAGAGTTGTAATTGTGAGAAAATGAGAATGTATCTTCTTTGGAAAACAATCCATTTCTTATGAAACCAAAGCAAGGGAATGAATAGATTAACTTTATCTTGAAGAAATATAGAGAAAGAACTAATCACAAAAAAACCCATGGATTTTTGTGGTGATGATAATCTTTCCTAGCATACTGACAACAGGTACCAACATTTACAAAGGACTATTATAGTTTTCCTTTAAGTTGCATTTAATGACATACCTGTTTAAATGCTGTACAACTGAACCTCCAAACTTTTCAGCCTGGTCCCAAATGATTTCTGCCTTTTCATCATTACTTCCTGTTACTGTCCTATACAACCTTTGGCTTGCGGTAAAATAAACTTTCTTGTTCCTGCTTGCCTTTCTCTCTGAATCCTCTACCAAAGCCCACACCAGATTCAATCAACTTCATAGCCTTTTCTAAAATACCCACTACAGACCTGTCCCAGCACAGGCAGACTCTTCCCGTAATTCCCATGACTTTTGATTGTTACTGTTTTTGCCATACTTATCATATCTTTTATTTTGCAGGCATCTGAAGTGAGCAGCAGATAATTATAAGAGTGTTAGAGTCGAACAGACAAGAGAATCCCAGCTCCATAAATGTATGAAGGGTCAAGATACTAACTCCAAAGAACCTTAGATCCCTGCTTTGCAGAATGGGGACAATCATAACTGGATTTACATGTTTGCGCTTATGTAAAATATCAAGCCTGGAATGAACGAATCACTCAAAAAATGCATGCATGCCTTCTGCCTCTCTCTAATCCTACAAAAACGGGGGGAGGGGCTTATAAAGGTCATTCAAAATTGCCTTAACTTTTCAGATCCTCCCCTCTTTTTGCACTGACTCTGCTCTATGTGAAGGTCAAGATATGTAATCCTTGAAATTGATTGTCAATTAATTAATTGTATAGTTTAAGTGACAAGTGGAAGGAACCAGTAATATTCTAGGCAAAACTGCAGACTTATATTCCTATATTTGTAAGACTACATAAAGATGTTGAAAGGAAAAGGATTATTGCTTCTATGTCCTCTAACAGGCAGTCATGCAGAAATTAGAACCTGTGAACGTCCACAACACTGCAATAACATGCACACTGATGAATTTGAGAAAGCAACTCAGGTTATAGCCTTACGCTAGTGTTTTTTAAATTACTTATAACCAGTTATTGCTCTAATGAGATTCATTAGAGAAAATGAATTCCTCATTCAACCATTTTTTTCGACACTGCAAATTAGTACTAGGCAATAATTCATGAAACTGAAAACAAATCCCAAAACAAGTGCTTCCTCTCACCAGACGTACTTAATAGATGACAGTCAGGAGCAAGAGACGGTCATAGTTTTAATAGGTAAAAAAAAAAATCTCTCCAAAGTTGTATTAATTAATTGTAACTCACTTCTGTTTTTAAAATGATTCTTTTAAAAACAAAAAGAGAATAAAAAGTTAAGTATTTGTCATTCAACTGATAATGGCAGAATAGACACTCGTGGGTATCATGTAAGCATTCATTTCACAATTACACATGTATTATACCGAAAGACCTAAGTCTTTTTTTCTACTGGAAAACCCATTTTAAATTTGGGGTTTAAAATTAGAAGTTTACACATACAAAACTGTTTTTAAAATTATTGCCTGGGGTGGGGATCTTGAGGGACTGAGACCTTACTTATCACTAGTAACCACCACAAGACCTAGTACACTGAAGCCACTCACTAAGTTTTTGTTGATTAAACTGACATTCCAAGTAAAGTTGTAATATTAACACAAAAGCCCCAGCACAATCACCAGCAGTTTAATGTAATTTTGAAACCATTTAGTAAATAAGTTGAAACGAGTATCACTTATGACTAGAAACCAGTTGTTTAATGATTTTGAAAGTAGCTGAACCTTCCACACTTTGCACTAGAAATGAGACATTTCATAAGAGCAACCATAAACAAGGCAATTTGTAAGGCGGAAGATCCAGTTATGGCTTCCACTTGTAGTAGATTGCAGGGGGCCACCTTAACAAATTTCATTACAGCACCACAGTGGTAAATACTGTGAACCTAATTAAGTAATTAGTAAGGGATTTCTTGTATGAAAATAATACTGCCTCCTCTTAAAAGTAGCCACCTATTGGGTTTGTAAATTAGCAGTATTTAAGAAAATGTGAACAATATACTTGGGACAGGCTGCATGTTATCCAAAAACAGCAATCCAAAAACAAACTCAAGTGTTTAATTATACGAAGCTCACGCAGTTCCCTATGAGGCTTCAGGATAATTGTTTATTTTACCATATAAGCATGACTATGAAAGAATCTAAGGCTATTTAATGGGAAAGCTTTATTGTTAATTACTGTTATGCTTGTGGAAATCTATTAAAACATTTAAAATCATGTAAGTTACTAGACTGATATTAAATTTTCAGATGGTTTACATAGTTTAAATCCTGTCTTTAACAATAGGCAATTCCTGAAGCCTTATGTGATCGTTAATTAGATAGCAACTATGCTAATCATTTACTAGGGATTCAAATTTCCCTAAACATTGCATAAGAAATTATTATGTTGTATGTTAGCTTGTTAAACAACTCAATAAAACCACAGCAATTGAAATAATTATTTTTCCACATACTGAGATGTCTAATAAAATGTGTCACTGAAAACCCTATTTTGTTCCCTGCTGGTTCATGTTTCACAGAACTTAACTGAATACTTGAGTGGCAGGGATTTTCATGAATTAAGACTATATGTGAGCTGCAACAGTGAAGAAATAATGTTAGAATTATTCCTTTCCTAGTTTAACCACAATGATATTATTTTGTTTTCCCTTCCCTGCCAAATCCATTTTACACATTTTTAAATGCACAATGAACTCACGTTATTTTCAGATTAATTTAGAAACAAACCAGTATACCATTTTTGTAGTCACTACTATCTCTTTGGAATTGATTAATGTCCCACCTCTGTGAATAGCCTCTGTGGAGAGAGTGAAGGTTCCTATGGCCAGGATCCTCACCTGAACCTGGCCTGCTGCTAGGCTACTGCTTCCACTCCCGTAGACAATAAGCTATTATTGACTGAGTCACTACATACAGAGCTCTGCCCAGTGCTCTAGGAGGAGGCAGAGATGAAGGAGGATTACAGACCTGCAGACTGTTGGATGCAGACATAATTCTGGTGCTCGACCTATCACCCAGAGTACAAGCCAGGTAATAAGCCCTTTCACCCCAAGAACGTTTCATTGTCATTGGTCTCACTGAATCCATAGTGAACTTGCCTGGGGCTGAAACCCACTGGCAAGACAGCCTCCCTGCATCAAAATGCTTCTCACCAATGACACTGTTTACATGCATGCACACATCATATCCTGCTCCACTGTCATTCATTCATTTACTGGTTTTGAATATTCATGATGCACTATCTACAGAACAGAAATCAAAGAATATCTCTTGATATTTGTGTTTATTACAAAATCAGAGCTGGAAGGGATACAAATTTTTGCCCAACTTCCTTATTCAAGTAACATAAACATAAATAGGAAGCTGAGACCCTAAGACCCAGAGATCAACTTAGATATGGTCACAAACTACTTAGTATCTGAACTAGATGAAGACTCTTTCCCATGACATAACTAGAGTAACCTAAGATTGTCATCTTTATCACGGGCATTCTTTCACACAGCAGAAGCTGGGTTCCTAGAAAAACTATTAAAAAAAATCATAATAAATAAACAGCCATTCATAAATAAATCCCCTGTATCAATCAGTGGAAAATATATATAATGAAAAAAAACTTCTTGGCAATAGATTGCACATGGCACCTCCTCCAGCATTTCTTAGGATGGACCTGTAACACAGGAACAGGAACAAAGCTCTTATGTTTTAACTTGACACTTGATTCAGGATTCACCCTCATGCTGCTAGAAATTCAGTAGGGACTCCATATTTGCTGACTGGGTGCTCACAGCCACCATAAAACCTTGTCTTTGTAACCTACCTCCTTGGCCATGTCTGTGTATTTCTGCTTTTCCTTTGGATCCAGAACAGCCCACCAATCAGCTAGTATCTTGGTAGCACCTCGATTATCAAGCCTGGGGTGTTCCTGACGTACAAGGGAGCGGTGGCGCTTGCAAAATAAGAGAAATGCATTCATTGGTCTCCGGGCTCGCTGCTCTGGGGATTCGTCATCTTCAGTCTCACCAACATCTTGCTCTAGGCCATCAGCCCCAAGAAGTTGAACCTATTACCAACCAAAACAAAAGCCAGGTATTTAATACATCCTGGACAATTTTACTTTAACAATAAGTTTTGATTTTCACATTTTATTTTTTCTTAACTTACAAATTGAAAAAAAATCTGATTTTTTTATACCATCAACCACTGATATTGGTTGTTAACCAAGTTATGATGTATTCTTCTGCTTAGTTTCTATAGCAACCTGTGCACAGCACTATTACAGCATATATTACAGTGTATTATAATTGCTTACATTTTTTTCTTTCACTATACAGTGAGCTCTTTGAGGACAGAAGTTCTCTAATTTAGCTTTACCACCATGGCACCTAGCTCAATGTCTTGATTTAACATTTGTATTTAACTTATGAGTGAATGAGTAAACCCATTCTCTGGCATGTGGATCTCAAGATTAAGAGTATCCACATAAAATACATGAATATTAGTTCTCTCCTATTTGGAAAGTGCTTTTTTACAGCTAATAATGTGCAAAATTTTATATAGATTAATCAGTGTTTTTGTGCACATCACAAGTAGAGCCTCCTACTGTAAAAAATAAAAATAGACATTTAACATTATTTGAAGGAAGAACTACATAATAAAGTTTCAGGCTTACAAATATCAAGTTTTCATGTGAAATGCTATGGTGATAAGAATAAACTCTCTTAAGCTTAAACTTTCTAAATCAGTTTTGAATCCTCCCTTTTCCTAAGCACTTCATTCAATTCGAGGTCTTCAAAAACTTCTTCAAAGCTCTGATCCTGCCCATTCCATCTGTGTAATTCCCATTGCAACTGCCCTGTTCTATGGCCTAATCTTCTGCTTTTAATCTCTTTCAACACTTACTGCACATGGCTTCAGATTAAATTTCTTAAAGTGCATCTCTGATGACAGAATCTCAGAATACATTAGACTTGTTAGCTATCTTCTAAGGCTAAAATTCTATAATACTTCTTGGAAACACTGCAACCATGAATAGAAGTCCAGAACACTTCTTTAATTTGTTTCATGGTTAAAATGTAGGATTGAGGTAGTTGTTAGTCTGCATTACATAGTTCATTAGTTCTTAAACTTGAGTGGGCATTGATCCCTGGAGGTCTTATTAAAACAGTTTGTTAGGTCTCATTCCCAAAGTTTCTGATTCTGTAGGTCAGAATGTCTTTGCTGACATTCTGGTGTGTCTTTGCTGCTGGTCTGAGGACCACACTTTGAGAATCACTGTTGTTAGAATAGGCAGTTAGACATAAGCAGGAGAAAGGGGTCAGCCCATCACCAAGGGAAACTCTGCCCTGACTAACCCATAAGCCCAGTTCCACAGCCAAGGACACCCAGCTAATCAGAGGCCCAGACAGTCAAGGACACCTAGATTGTCAAGAGGCCCAGGACCATAGGAGCTTCCCTGATTACAAGTCATGCACCAGGTCTGCAGAAGATCTTGTCCAAAAGTAATGCTACCTCATTAAAATAACATCTAAATCTACTTAGCATTGCGGTTTTGGTCCCCCGTGGGCTTTGCTTAAGTGCAACTATGGGTAAGGTACCTGGGCACTGAGCAAAAGGTTAGATAACCTAGAGCTGTCAATCGATCTGTCAGTCAAAGGACGTAAGAAGCAAGGCAGGACTTCCTGCCATTCTAAGAAAAGATAAAAGCCAACCTAACCCTAATAGGCTACTTCCTGTTTCTAGAGATCCTGCTCTCCTATCTTGTGAGTGTACTTTTTGCTTTAACCCAATGAATTCCTCTCTGCTTTTTCTTGCTTTTTAGTCTCCCCACTGAATTCCTTCCTTTGCAAAGACAAGAATCAGGAAACACAACATATTCCACCGGCAACACTATGATAAAGCAACCATGTTCTTTTATATCATCTTTATTGGGTAACTGTTACAGACACACACTCTAGGACAAATCACTAGCTTAATCCAATTTGTAATATTTTTTAAAGTTTTTTAAGTTTAAATTAAGTATTGTGATTTAATTAGCCACCAATTATCTTAAAACAGCACAGAACAATCTTGAAGTCATAGCTATTTGATCTGAAAATACATTAGGACTCATTGCTGAGGGTAAAGGCTATAGGTTTATTTTCCTCATTAGGTATATATATGATCATTAACAATGACTTGCTTTTTCGAGGAATATTTATTTAGCATTCTGAAACTAAGAAGCTACAGGCATAAAAATATGTATTATGTAAGTTGAGGAAGTAATTATATTTTCCTTTCAAAAAAATTAACTTTTGATTTAGTTACTAAATTATAAAACTCAAGCCAAGAGATGAAAAAGACATAAATAAGACAAAATCCTGGCCCAATTAGCTCATGTTTTGGGAGGTAGAAAGACATATAAGCAAATAAATCACAAAGTAGTATGACTGCAACAAGGAATGAAGCACTAGGTGGGTGGAAGCTCAGGGAAGTCTCCCTAGAAAAGGTGTTCTTTGGGCTCAATTTTGAAAGATGAATCAGAATGTGTCAGGCAGTCAATGGGGAGAAGTGGGGAACTAGAAAGGATTAAGTTTTAATGGTTTATTCGAACACTGGCAGGCAGTTGAATAGCACTGCTATATAAAAGATCAGAACAGGGATCCAGGACATGAGGCTACAGAAGAAGCTATGGGCCACTTCATGAAGAATATGCTCTATCATGTAAAACAACATGTATTTCATGTTGTAAATAAGTGGTTTCAGACTGTGTCAACCAATACAAAAACCTTAGGGAGACAAACACAGATCATCAACTTTTTAATTTTGCCAAATATCAACATCAAAAAATATTTTTAATTGCTAATATTACAATTATTTCATTAAATTAACCAAAAAGTGAATAAACAAATAAATACATAAATAAACAACAAAAAAGAAAAATTTTAAACTCTCTATCTGGACTCAAATTTTTCTTTCACCAGGGGCCAAGTAATACTTTGTAATAAGTCAACACTAATAGCAGATTGGGATATGGAAACCACAGCTGGATGGAATGGACAGCCATGAGTGACTTTAAGCAGGGGGAAGACATTGTTAGACTTTTATTTTAAGGTAACTCCTGTCAGCAGTTTAGAACATGAATTATAATAGCAAAACTAGAAGGAACCAAACGTCATAAAGCGAGTTAAAAGTTTATTCCAGCTGTCCAGGAGAGAGGGGGGACAGGGCTAGATCAAGGTAGTAACAACAAGAATGGAGAAGTGAGCACAGAGACAATACTTACTTAAAGGTAGAAACAAAAGTCATTGGTATGTATTGGATTTAAAGGTTGAAAAAGGAAGAGTGTTTGTTTCTAAGTTTAGTGGCAAGATTCCTCCATACACAACAGAGAATATGTTTTCTCAAATGAGAAAGATTAGATCTGGTGAAAAGCAGGAAGATCAGTATTGAGAAGGCTTAATTTGAAGTGGCTCTCAGCAGAGAAGTCTCAGCTGGGATAACCAGCTGAGGTACCAATGTGAAGGAGGTGGTAAGACTAAGGGTACAGATGAGATCACTGAACGTGGACTGCAAAGCAAAGAGGCTACACTGACTTCATACTTTTACTCAGTCACTGCTTACTGGGCACCTGATGTGGACCAGGCACTGTTCCAGGTGATGCAGTCAGAGCAGTGAGAGCACAGGTTCCTTGTTCCCATGGGGCAGAAGAGTGGCATGACTGGCCTTACACTCTGGAAAGGATCCCTCTGACTGCTTTGCTGAGAATGCACTGTAGAAGGTCACGCGCAGGGGCGGGGACACAGGACAGGCAGAATGCAGCGATCTATACTAGAAACGGTGGTGACTGTCAAGGCGGCTGGAGGGAAGCTGCTATGAAGGGGTCAAATTGAGAATGTATTTTGAAGGTATAGCTGAGAATTTGCTGGTGGATGGATGGATGTGAGACTTTAGCAAAAGAAATATTCAGGGTTTCAGGTGGCCAACTTGAAAGTTTGAGTTGCCACTTACTGAGAAAGGGAAGATGCAGGAGGACAAGGTTTGGAGGAGAAAAGCAAAAGCTTCATTTTAAACACACTCAAATTGAGATTCTATTGATATCTAAACGGATATGTCAAGTAATAGTCAGAAATAGGAGTTGAGAGTTTAGGAGAAAGGCCCAGGATACAGACAGAAATTAAAAGGCCCAGAGAACATATATTTGAGGGTAGAATAATGGAGGGGCATCAACTATAAATCAGGAAGGTAAGACTTGAAATAGTGAGTGCTGTCATGGAAACGGACACAGCTTCAAGGAACAAGTGATTGACAGGTGAAAATGAAAGATTAAATTAAGTATAAACTTGGCAATTTCCTTCAATAGCAGGAGTAACACCTATTGCTCTGATATAGGAAAGGAGGTGGAAAAGATGAAGTTAGTGGATAGGTGAGAGTAAGGAGTCATTTCTAGTGGACTCTATTTTCTCTGTGAAAGAGGAGAAAAGGTCAGCAGTAAGAGAGACCGTAAATGACATTCAGAGAAGAAATCTGGGAAACAGGGAAAATGTTTACAACTCCTGCTGAGACAAATGGAAGAGGGAGCTGACCTAAGCCAAGAACAAAAGACTAAATGGATATCAAAGGCCTGAAGAATATAAAGAACCTGTTTATAAAATTTGTAAGTAACACAAAATATGTGCTCATTTATTCTTCCACTGAGCATATATCTGTTTAATACCTACCATGTGTCAGGCACCATTCAAGGTTCTAAAGAAGGAGAAGAGGACAAGAAGGGCAAGACCCCTGTGCTTACTGAGCTTATAATGTAGTCTGGGAAGACAGACACGGACAAGTACACAGCTATACACAGGGCAAGAGTAACAAGTGTTATGAAGGAAAACCTTTGAGATGAAATGGGAAATGAGTTGGGTGGGAGGGATGCTGAGATTTTTTTTGAGGTCCCATGTCTTTCAAAGGGTCCTTTGCTGAAACCTGTATGATGGAGAGGAGGAACCAGTTATGCCAAGACCTGGAGGAATGTGTGGTTAGCCAAAGTCACCTGCGTGGTTGTGACTTTCTAAACATGCTGCTATGTGGGAGACCAAAGGGAACCTGGCAGGCTGGCTGGCTGACCACAGAGGCTTGTTGGGGTGAGAGCAGCCAGATGCTATGAAGGCCTCAGAGATGAGGACCTGGGTGGCTGCGAGGCTGCCAGTATAGCAGGGTTATGCTGGAGGTGAAGAAAGAGGCCATGGGGCCAACTATTAGGAAGTACAGATACTTTAAGAGTCACCAATATTTGGAATGAAAATGAAGGTTAGTATTCAAGTAAAGAGTACTCAAATGTAAATAGTATTCATATGACATAGGCTTTTAAGAACACGTCCTTTGTACCATACAATATTCACTGTATTTCCTAAAATGAGTGTTCAAATACACTTAAAATTTCTATAATAAACAGAAGAATTACCTTGTCAATATCCTCCTCTTCGTCTTCGTCTTCCTCTTCTTCCGAAAAGTCAAGAAGTTTCTTCGCTAGCAATGGATGCCACTGAAGGCACTTGCGTTTGGGTCGTTTTCCAGTCCCTTCTCCTTCTGTTGAATGATCTTTATTTCTATTACTGCCTTTCATTACTGTGACCTGTAGTAAGGATAAAAAGGACAGAAACAGAGAAATCACAGTAAATCTGATTAAAATTAGTTTATTGATCTTCCTTAGTTTTATTTGGATTATAGTTTCAATGATTAAAGTAGCTACTAGCTTAGGCATTTACTGGATTCAGTAAGAATCCTAAGTACACAATCAAACATTCATTTTTGTGGACTAAATTGAGCTAATAAAATTTGCCTTTTATGAAATCTACCTCCTTCCACTTCATAACTTCAGAATTCAAAACCCAAATAAAGCATTAGGATGATTACAAGTTACCATCACCTATTCATATTTATTCAGGGTGGTGTTTCTCAAAGCTTCCCATCTGAGCAATGTAAAAGATGCCTCCCAGGGTAACAGAAGTACTCACAGAGGCAGCTCATACATTCTCTAATGGATCCTATTTTATAATATAAACTTACATGTATTTTGCATTCTATGCCATGATAAATCTGAGCTTGGTGTATTACTAAGTAAAATGAATGCTTTGTAATAATCAAATGTTTTGGATTTAAAATGAAGCTAATTCATTAGATGACACACATTTTTTCAAAAACTGGCTGTGTGCAGCCTCCAAGGAGCCAGTGCACGAAGTTGCTGTAGGTCACATGTGTATGAGTTTATTTCTGAATTCTCTTCTGTTAATAATCATCCCCCTTTCACTGTTTCCCTATCTTTTGACTGATTTTAATATCCTAGGGACTATACCATTCTGTACTCATTTTTATATACAAATACATCGGTAAATATAGCCATTGAAAATTTTTAAGTTGCATATATCATGCTCTTCTAATATACTTTGATCCTTCTCATTCTGATATAATTACAATATTCCAAAATAAGAATGTATTACAATTTACTCTATCATTCCACTGTTGATGGACTTTCAGATTTCTTGTGCTGTAATAAAATCATATTAATGAAATTTTTTTTTAAATCTTCATTTTGATAAAATTCCTCACTTATTAAAAGGCTGTAGTAGGAAAAAAAGGAAAAGGAAAACATGTTCCTGTGGTTTGCTTAGCAAGAAAATTCTACTGAATATCTGAAGCCTTTGTGTATTATGTATGTATAATTTCACATGACTCATGTGGCTGCCTCAAGATTACAAGAGTTATTGAAAACTCTAAATGGAATTAGTTAACTGGTATGCTCTTAAAGGAACAAAGATTTCTTGTGAACTTATAGACCATTTAACAATTCTCATTTTATCTACAAATAAAACTTGGCACAGGCAACCCAATTTCCAAAAATACCAGTTCTATAGAGAGAGAGAAGAGGAAATGGATATTTTTGTAGCTTATTAATCACTTCAGGATAAGCTGCTTAAGTGGTAATTACACTCATACTGGGGGCCCAATATTTTATGAGAAAACACATTTTTAAAATAGTAAAAGAAATCAATGGGAAACTATAAGTCAGGCAGCTGTTATCAGCTGACAACGTCGAAGTGATTGCCAGTGTCGAGGGAAAAATGTATCATTTAGCCTCAAGGACCTTGGTTATGCTATTTAATTATGTATGAATGTGTTTAACTAAATGTACCTTATATATATGTATAATTTCAATATTTAAGCAGAAAACAAAATATTAGGGGTCAAATTAATGGATGTCACACATGTGGCTTTTGCAGTCACAATAATCACATTTACCCACCTGCCCTCCACACACTGTTCTTATTCCTTCCATGTAGCTTATGTGCCACTACAGATAATGTATGTCTTTTCTGATATTCCGCAAATTAATCTCTCCTTCCGCAGAAATACATTAGAAAGACTTGGTATTGCTAATGACACGTACCACATTTTCCCTTGAATTACAATTACTTAGGTCATCCTACCTCCATCACTAGGCTTTTTTCTTGATGAGCCAAGACTACCTCCTTAAGCGTCCTGGCTCCCCAGAATATCAAGAATATTAGTTAGTTGTGAGGGTTGTTACAATCAATGTATGACACAATCCCTCAATGCTAAATTATGGTGGCAATTCACTATTTTTATATACGAGAATGGCTTCAAAACTAACCCCTATCTCTTTCATTCCCCTGAATTCACATATATATATTTCCTGAGTGGAATAAACGGGGGTTGCAAACCACATCTAACTGTTACTTACAGGCCAATTCACTTATCCTTGTAATTACTTTGCCACTAACAATCTCACATATAAAATTTGGCTCCTTGTTTTTGAACAAGAGCAAAGTAAGCTAACAATCTATGCAATAAATGAAGCAGTTGGTAGACTTTATTCATGGGGGATCATTTTTCCCTTCTGCATTGCATTCTGGAATAACTGAAATAATTGAAATTAGGTTATTTATAACTATCAGTGGACTCTCTACCTGAAAGACTCAGTATCAAATTATGCTGTTGAGACTGTCAAATAATGGAGCTGAAAGGTCCCTATCCAAAATACTGAATACATACTTACCTTGCAAAGACAAACCAGTCCAGGTGTGCCCTTTGCTATACCAGGATGTGACCCTAGTTAGACACTCACTGTACTGAATTCAATGTTAACTTGGTGATGATTTAGAAAAACTTCATTTAATTATATTCTTCAAATGCAGCAAGCCTATTATGAAGATCTTTGCTGAGATCAAACTTCATCACAAATTTATAGAATATCACAGAAGAAATAGTAAAAAGTAAACATCACATTTAGCAAAAGAAAAAAAATGGATACTGGAGCCTGATGGGCCTCATTTAGAATTCTGCCTCTACCACTAACCATTTGTTGTTAAGTTATTCATCTTGCTGATCTTTCCTCATATGCCAAAACTGTGTAATAGCAATACTGTGAGAACACTTTTTATATAATACCTGCTACAGAGCCTGGTACCAAGAAGGTTCTCACTCAATGTTAGTAAATCCTCCCTTTACCCAAACTTTTTAGAGGGAGTATACATCTGCTCACTTAAACTCAGCCTAAGTTGTTCAATAGAGAGCACAGATGACTCCTATTTAACATTGGTCCACATGTTTCCCAGATGATAGAATTTCCAGCCTCAGAAACTGAAAAAAGAAAGATGGAAAGTTTCTTTTCCTTTGTCTGAGTGATAGACAGAAACAGTGCCATGACACAGTCATAAATTTTGTGAATAAGATCCTCTCAGTCTATCACCTTGTTTTACAACTTAAGCAATTAATACACTTCAGTCTTTAAAACACTGTGTAAATTTAACTGTTAGAGGGGCATTTTAGAGTTTCAGCTGTTTTCCTCAGTGTCCAAATAAAAGCCCATCCTAATTATTAATGGAAATTCAGACCCAGTGAGACAGGGGAAGGTAAAGGAGACCCATGAAATCTCACTGTCAGACAATCACACATTCTAACTGCAAGTAAGACCTCTCATAGGTCCAAAAAGACTACAAAGCTTCAAAGCCTCCTCAAGGCTACAGAGGAGGAAAAAATAGCCCAGGGAAATGCTAACAAAGTGGTAGCTTCCACATAAATTCAGACCAAACTGCTTAGACATTCCTTGTTTTCCAATCATTCAGGGGGGGGTCCCTGCTGACTTTGGATCCTTGCTAGCCCTAAAATTCTCCCATTTCCTGTCAAAGTCTTCCCATTTCTCATCCCCAGGGCCCAGGTCACATAACCCCTTCCTGTCTAAAGCCTTCTGTGAAAATTTTTAAGTCAAAATCCATCACTCTTTGCCCCTGAGCTTTGATCATACCTGACCTTGTCAAGCGCCTACAGTGTTCTACAGTTGGTTTATCTATGCCCCTCCCTCCACAAAAACTGGCTGTGCCCCTCTGGATGGGGTGCCATGGTTGCCTTCTCTGTCCCAGGGCTGAGCACTGAGTCTGGTATGTATCACTCCCTGAAAAAAGGTGCTTATGGGCTTTTAATTTCCCCACCTAACACTTAACCACATATAACAACTTTCCAAAATGATAGTAATTTAAAAGCAACAATTTTAAGAACAATATTAATGCACAGCTAATATGTATTAAATACTATTTGCTAAGTACTTCTTATTCATTATGTCATTAATGCTCACCGGAACCCTGTGAGGCAGGTACTACTACAAATCCAAGAGGAAGAAGCTGAGGGCTAAGTAACTTGACTGCAGTCAAACAGCAGTGAAAAGACTGGCACTAGAACTCAGGAGCCCAAAAGGCTCCCTAGGAAAAGGAGCTCTAATAAAAGCCTTCCATCTGTTGACTCTCTGGGCACTTCTCATACAACAAATTCCTACGGAAATACCAAAAGGGAGCAATGAGGGGCTGGAAAGTGGACACTTTCAGAGTTCAGGCAAAAATCAAGTGCAAGTCTCTGAAGACTTCAAGTGACAGTTAAATTAGATTAGCTCTAAAACTTTGAAGATAAAATCCCTACAAGTATCACTCACTCTTTATTATTTATTACAATTCTAATGACAATTCTAAATTTAGACAGATTAAATGAAAAAATCTCATTCAGTAAAGTAATACTCTCCTTTTAAAAGTAATTCACTCTATTCATGCAGCCTATCTTTAAATGCATTCCTTACTGAAAAGCAGTATCTCTTTAAAGTCGAAACTTTAACTCTGTCAAGACATAATCTATATGCTCTTCATGAATACTAATAAGGCATCCACTATTCAAAGACTGGCTTAGCTGTACTGATAGTTCTGTCCTGTGTCCTTACCTTGTGAAGGAATATGTATTTTAAGATCTCTGATGCTTACACTCCACAACATTTAGCCTTAGGAGAACTTAACATGGTTCTTACCATGCATGCTGGTCTAGGCTACAGATACAGACAACAGCTACTTTGAAAGAGATAAGGTATTAAAAGAGGTGGCTTAGGGATGAAAAGCTATTTACACAGAGAATTTGATAACAGGCTAGGACATATGCCCTGCCATACCCCTGAAAAGGCTAACTTTCTTCCTTCCTAAAATTTTATGGTGGTTTTTACATTTTTAATCAGAAAGTCACCCAATTCCTATTCTTTAACAGGCATAGCATAACACGTTTGGTTCTTTTAGTTTCTAAATGAACTAAGTAATTTTTACTTTTTTGCATACATTTATTACATTAGAACATAATTATCACACTGACAAGAACCTGCAGCACAAGCAGACAAGCTCATTGGGAGTCTCTTCCTTGTTTATTCTCAATGCAGCTGAACACATACATATTGATCACCTGGTGAGCTACACAGTGTGGGAGTTAAGTGTTTAGTCTTACTTCTCATTCAACTCACCACCCACCTCTGCATTCCTGCCAGGCTGGTGTCTATCCTGCTCACCATGCCTGCCCTGTGCTTCTGCACTGTTCTTCCTCTGCTCTCCCAGGCCTGCACACCACCCCCACACCCCCATTCTCACTTTCTCTGCAAGCCTCTCTGAACTCCCATTTCTAAAAAGCTGTCCGTGTTTGCCCCAGCTCATGTCTTTCTTTCTTGACTACCTTTTTTGACTATCCATATTTAATGGCTGTGCCATATTTTTTAAACACTTGTTACATAATGATAATTTTTCTGTACATGTATATTAATTTCATGTAAATCCCTCCTACAGAGACCCTTGAAGGTAATAAACATGCCAGATGGTTTTTTCTGGATCTGTCAGAGCAAACATCCCCATGCTAAACAGGAAGTAGATGCTCAGAGAATACATGAGGAAGTGAACACAGAAACAATACTTCTGAGATTTATTATATTTTTATGTTATTTTGCTAGAAGGCAGCAGAGATAAAAGGCTTGAAAAGGAAATATGCAGCGAAGGAAAAGTGAGAATCCAGGATGGGTTGCTCAGGAGGGGAAGGGAGACAGAACAGAAACAGGCAAATTGATAAGGCAATATAATAAATATAATGAAATATAAGTCACATCCAAACAGCTGTCAGTACTAGTCTAAAAACATGTTCTAAGTAGCGTTATCCCCTTCTCTGCTTATTTGTCAATGCTTCTCATTATTCTCTAAAAACAGAGTATCATAGTACCTTTAGCTCACTAGCTTTCTTTTCCTTTTATAATTGATCTGCTAATAAACCCCAACTCTGAACACATCTAACTACTTTTTTCTCTAGGTCTATCATCAGGTTGCTAGCTGCTCCCATGGTCTGACGCTCCAACAAAAACATCAGGTTGATCTTTAGTGCTCATTGGCAATCCTTTCTGCTTGTCTTACTCAGTCTTACCAAACCCCATAGAGCCCATTATAAATTCTCGGTTTCTCACCAACCCCCACTGATGCTGATGAATGAGGATAATGATAGTAATAAGAGCACACACACACACAATTTATACAGCTTTCTATGGACCAGAAGCTAAGAGCTTCTTTACATTTATTAATTCTCTTAACTCACAACAAACCAAAGAGTTAAGTACCCTTATTATTTCCTTTTCACAGATGAGAAAACAGAGGCACAGATAACATGGTTTACCTCTTTTAGTTTATAAATTAACAATGGTTTTTATTATGTGCCTTTGTCACATGGGTAAGATATGATTTATCACACGGGCAAGTAGTTGAAGCACGAGAAGACGATCAAAATGAGTCTTCTCATTTATTATCAAAGAGGTTGAGTCCATAATTACTGATCATCTGATGAGCTATGCATTTTCGTAAATTATATAACTCCCAAACTCACAGAGCTACCACATAATTCGTGGAGCCAGTATTTGAACTCAGGAGGTCTGGATTTAGAGTATGGCTCTTGACCATTATACAATGTTGCATCCTAATAATAATAAACTTTACTGCTACATGCTAACAATTTCATATGAATTAACTTCTTTAAATGGTCACATTTTATACATGAAGCAACTGAAAATGACAAAACTTAAGCAACATGCCAAGGGCCACTCTGCCAGCACATGGAGGGGCCAGGGTTCAAACCCAGGTCTTTTGTCTCCAAGGCCCAAGCTTTCAGTGACTGCTCCACACTGTCCTTCCCACCAGAATCTCAGTCATTCTAGGAAAATGCCTTTTCCTCCTGGTCAACAGGCTAGTCTTCATATGTAGATGCCTCCAAAGTCCCACCTTGCCTACCAATTTCAAAATTTGTTTCTTTTCTTCTTCCATCCTCTCTCAAAGGCAGAGATTCAAAGTCAACCCCCTCACTCCCAGTTTCTGCCTTTAATGTCCTTTCTGCTACCCTGGGCCATAGTCTTTCAGTTTCTTTCTTTGATGAACTATTGATGAACTGTCAACAGTTCCTTCTAGGCAATATCTTCTTCAGTCTAAATACAATCTTAAATGTAAATGTTATGTCTCAATCCCCTCGTCCTTTAGGTAGTCCTCTTTACTGGTACAAAAAAAGCCATCAAACCAGGTGGTTGCCTAACCCCAAGTCACACAGCTAAGCAGCTAAGAACGGGTCTACCTGGTACTAGCATTGTTCATAGGCCCCACCTTGCATTTCACACTTACTGACTTGGTTCCTAATCTTCTTGGTTCTAAACCTCAGGATTGATTTCCTAGAAAGTATTCACAACTCATTCCAACCATGTCACAGGCTCTTGCTTCTCTACCTCACTATGATTCATGCTTTGTATCTTTTGATTTCTTGCCTCTCTGAGAAAATACCTTGTCTGGGCCAGGCCTCTGTCTCTACTATATCCCTGGGGAGCATGCCAGAGCCCAGTGCATGGGAACTGGACATTGTTTCACTTCAAACAAACATCCAGAAAGCATGTAGTTCTATTTTCTAAATTCAAAACAATGCAACTGGCTTTTAATCTCTCACCAAGTTCTCCCTCTTCTGCCTCTTCTATAGGGCCCCATCCCCTGGTTCAGGAGTCTGGTCTTCTTACCTATAGCTGTGTTGACTTCAATTCTCCACACTACAAATATCTGTTCATGCCCTTCTCTTGGATGAATCTCATTAATGTACTCAGGAAATGTACTCAATGTACTGAGGAAAATGTCCAACTTTCTTCCTTCATATAACACAAAAAACTCTTCTTGACTTGGTCCCTCCTTGCTTTTATGGCTCACGTTCCTTTGCTCCATTCTCTCCTATGTGTCCCCACAGCATCCTATGCTCAACAGCCCTCAAGCAAATCCTCCTTCATATTCCACTTGACTGTGAACAAAGGCTGCGTAACAGTCGCCATGGTTACCTCCAGGACCTGACACTGAGCGGGCACACTGTGGGCAAATACTCAGTCAGTGAACGAGCTCTAGGTCTTTCCCCTGTAGACTAGTCCTGTCACCTATCACCTTTATTCCTTCTCATTTAAACCTGCTTGTTTTCCATTTCAGTCTTACCATGCCCTTCTCTTTCTTCCCGCTTTGTGACCATCTCAGAAATTCCTAGCATCAATTCATAATAGCAGATTCAAACTACCAAACCAGAATATCTGGCATCTTTACTTGTTTGCAAATAGTTTCTATGCAGAAGATGTCAAAACAACTCTTAATGAGTAAAGTTAACCTCATAAGAGAAATAATTATCCATTCCCTTTTCTCCCATATTCATCCTTTCAACATTCATACGACTTTTTTTTTATTTTAAAAATAATAAAAAGGTATGGATGTCTTCTGTCACCCTGATCTCAATTAAAAATACAGGGAAAAAAAAGACAAAACAAAACAGAAACAATGGTTCAGTTAAGAATCAACAATCTATGATATCCCTAGCTGGAATCTTTTTCCTAAGCTACTGTTCTTTACTCTAAAATGATAGCAATACAATTAAATTTAGTCCACTTAAATAAAGCAGAACCTCTCAGTCTTAATGGTTATAAATCAAAAATCTTTATTTTTCCCCAAAGTAAAAAATTGATATTTCTTATGTTAGTAATCATACTATTATTAGAAGTAGTTTAGCTTAGCTTCTGCAATGCCCACCTGCTTTACACTTTGGCATATTAGAATTGACTTAACTCATCATTTACTAGACTACACATTATAAAAAGGTAGGGTGTTATCTTTATATTCCCAAAAGCTTAGAATACTGCCTTGACAGAATATGTATTTAACAAATGGTGCTTGAAAATGTATGAATTTAATGATTTTTCATATCAGATTGACTATTTGCCAAGGAAAGTACTTAGAATGCATAGGGAAACGTGATACATTTATATTTTGTTTAACTGGAGTTAAGCAGAAAACCATTTGTTTTATACTTGCTTCACACTTGGCAATTTTTTTTTTTTTATATATATTGCAGTTTTCTGACTTAGGCTTGATACAAAAGTGCTTATTTTCTGACTGAGAGTCTCAAACACTGAGCCTGTTCGGAACACTGACCATTCCCTTTTATATTCTTTTCAGGCGTTGTATCTCTGTAAGGTGTTTGGGCTGAATGCGCTCTAGCCTCAGTGCCACGTACTGAAAGTTTGCTTTATTTACTAGATGTTTTAAATTTATGGTATTTGTTTTAAAAACGTCTTCACTTTATAGAGTTAACAAAAAAAGTTCCTATTTGTATATCATTTACTTGGCTCTTTTCCTTTTTAAAAACTACCAAAGTGAGAATATAAACAGCTAGACATTTTTAATGTGCCCCTAAATTCATTCCTCCTTCCTTCCCCTTTTCTCTCAATGCACAGTGTAAGAATGGGCATTACACATCAGACACATGTTTACTGAGGCATCCTGCAGTATTTTCCTTACAGCCTAATTTACATACATCTCCCTCTGCTGGCCAAATTTTTATCTTCTAGCATTACATTTAAATACAAAGGTAATGTTTCATGGTATAAAGAAAACAAAAGCTCCTCTATAAAGAATTATAAACTACATAAAACCTGGAAAGCTACTTAAGAAGCTCTTCTACATCATTAAGTCATGGTGTTAAGATGATTTTATGGAGAAGCAATCATTCAAGTACTGAGTTAAACCCAGAAATCTTCAAATTTAATACCATTTTTCCCCAAAGCAAAATTCTTAATTCTAGTGAGATCATTTTGTTTCTTTCTACTTGGAATCACCACAGGACTTTACAATGAGTATCTAACCAAGTCTTTCTGTATTTACACAAGAAGATTATACATATAGAGGGGGCAAGTGGAGAGAGGGCATTCACATGCAGTGATTCATCATGGCAAGGGTTAGTGGCAGTATACATAAACCATAACAGGGAATATAGTGCTATCCATGTGCTAATACTACTTTTTTTTTTCAATTTCTTTTTCAAAAATAGAAGTTTGCTGACATATCTAAGAAATTACATTTTGATTTTTATAATAAAGCACTTTATAATATGGAATTTGAGTACATTTCAAAGTAAGTTCCAAACATATTTTCTAATAGAAAAAAGCAGTACTACTACTAAAACATCCTGGGTTACCTTAATTGCTACTTCCCAATTATGTAGCACTTCATAATGTACAAAGCCTTTACTGCATATATTTATTATATATTACACAATCCTATGAAGTGGGTATAATTATACCCATTTTACAGCTGAGTGAGAGGAGTCTCAGAGAGACATACAGATCTTTCCAATGTCATTAAAAGGGCAAACCAGGGATACAGCCTGAAGGATCTGGACTTTAATCCCCAAACAAAGGTACTTTGTTCCATCTAACTGTATCTAAAGATATTGGTTTTATTTTTTAATCAACACATTTATTTTGGAAGGAAAAGTATTTTATGAACCTTTTTAGCATTTTGTTAGTCTCTCAGTATTTACTTCAGCTACAGAATTCCCAAATTTCGATTCATACTTCAAAATAGTCCTTCATATGGATTTAGCCATACGAAATACACTGGGGGAGGGAACCATGGGACAAGAAAGCATATGTATCTATGACTCAGTGTACTCTTCTTCACTTTGCATTTTGTAAATATTGATGTTGCAGCTCCTAAAGTGCTCTCAGAAGTCATTATGAGTGACAGCCCGTGAGTGCTGAGTCTTTCAAAACAAATATGCTCTATTGATGGAGAGCACATGCATCTCCATCAAATCATTCTGAGAGGCATGAAGGAACAAAAAAAACATGATTTCTCAACTAAATTCAGCATTTTGCATTGAACACAGTAGGCAGGTTATAGTTTAACAGATACCATGAAAGCTAGTCATTTCCATAAGCAATACAATGTGTAAGGGAAGGGCACTACAAATCTGCCATATAACCCGGAGCAGCACACGACTTGCTACGTATGTTACAAACATTTTTAAGTTACAAGCAAAAAGTTGGAACATGTTTAATAACAAACAAACAAACAAACAAAAAAAGGTCCTCATATATGCTCAAGTACTTACTGGATTTTAAAATATGTAAAAATATACTGTCTGAGAATAAAAGTAAAGTAAGTTTAGGTGAGAATTTGAAAAAGTACCAACTGGAATAAATAAAATATGCTGGCTCACTCTGATTTAAGGGAAAAACAAAACAAAAACCTGTCCTTGTCTGGTGTATATCAAAAATCACCATCTAACAGTAAATGTAAAACACATTAATTAAATCCCATTATAAGATTTCTCAGACTAGAAGGTAAGGCTCATTGAGAAATCAAAGAATTCTGCTTGCTGAGCTCTCCCAGCTGTCTGGATTTGACAACTACCAAATCTGTACTTGAGAGGTGGGCAAACTCCTCAACAGCTCTTAATATAGCTCCTCTGGGCAGACCTCCTGACCCCTCAACCTTTTGAGGACCTATTAATGGACTAGCATTAAGAGAGATGACACTGTCTATTTGAGATGAATAAAAAGGATTTGTTGGTGAGATTAGATCTATATAATAATGAGACAATTTGGGAACTAGACAGCATGTGATAGAATGCAACAAATACTGTTTCAACCACTAGGGAAGAGATAGTATATAATAATAAGCCATTCTTAGCACCTGGATACTTGGCAATTACTTACTTTGATGGCCCCAATTTGTCTCGTTGTTAACCTTTAACTAATGGCTAAACTTACCCATATCACTGAGGACACAGAGTGAACTCCAGATTCCAAGAGCTTCTAGTCCCTGCACACTTTGCCAGTTCTGACCTGGCTTCTTTCACTATGGGCATCAGCAAAATTAGCCCTTTGAATAGATCCTGAAAAGAAGTGTTCTATCCTTGCTGTGTTGTTGTTTAAGACAGGGGTAGGATCTGCGACTTTGCACAAGATGAGGTAGCTGGAAGAAGTCAGGTAGGTGACTGGCCATTCCTGAAGCCTCAAGCTTAATAACTTTAGAAAAACTGGTTAGGACTTTATGGGAAAGTAATGCTTAAGGGAGAACAGTATTGGGATTTTGTTGGCATTCACACAGACACTGGTCAAAGATGATCAGAGGCAGCTTTAAAGCATAGTAACATTTTCATGCTTCTCATACTTGTTTTTCTCTTGCTTGTAGAGTTTTTGCATGAAGAGAACAGGGAACTATGGGACCAGTAATAGTGCCAGATTGAGAGTAAAGATGTCCAGCATTTAGTCCTGGTTTTTGACTCACAAAAATATAAAGATCCAATAAATGCCAGGCTTGCTCGAGGATAAAACTGGCAATTGATAAAAGCAGAAAAATTGTAGAACAAAGGTCTTCAAACACCATAAGACTGGTCTAGATGACCTTGAAGGTTCCTTATTACTACTGTCTGCTAAAATTTTATCTCAATATCTCCTACTGGGGTCAGGCTGTACTGCAGAGTCCCCCCTTTCCTATACATAGGCCTCGATTCCCCTCTCTCATCTCTTACCAGGAAGATAATGACACAATAAACCAGCTTTCATAGACCCTCACACAGCCTTTACACTAGTGAGAATTTCTTATCTGTACAGGTGGATCTTTAAAAAAAAAAAAAACCTCAACAACTGTTTTTGTGTGTATTCTTCCAACATTCTTTTTCCCACAGTTTATGCCAACCCACTTCCACCTTTAGTTAACACTGGATTCTATATTCTGAGGATTAGGTACAATTTTTAATTTTGTCTACCTGCATTAAGTTGTAATTTAATTACTAACATTTTTAACACTTTTCATATGCTTTCTTAGAATTCTATATTAAGGAAAAATAACTTTTCTAACATTTAATAAATAAGACTTCCCAATGTCTTTTTAGAAAGTGTATGGGAAAACACTTTTTTTTCCCTTAAAAGAAAACAACAATTTCCAATAGCTTCAAATCAAGGCCATGGAAGCTCCTAATTATTTTTTTTATAAATAATTCAGTACATGCTTTATTAAGGAGATGTTAAACTTTCAGAGACAGGGAGATTCAGATCACTAACAGGTTGGTTAGGATTAAACCACTTTAGCCCTACTTTTGCATTTATTAAGAATCACAAGAGCCCAATCTGGAGCAAAAGTCTACCTATGACATTGAAAAATTTGAACACCACAAATGCAGCTCAGACAGGTAATAAATTTGGCCAAATCTTGGCCTTTAAATCCTTGGCCTCTTCACATCAATCCAAACCATTCACATGCCAAGAAGAGAACTAGCTGGAACACTGAAGATTTCCATGATGGAAAGATTAATGGGGAATTTACAAGTGCCCCAATACATGAATAGCAGACAAAGGGATCTGTCCTTGATAACTGCAAGTGCTAAATTATTAACTGTGCCAACTCCAGGCAACTACTGTCACTACTCTTTCAACACTTATCTTCCAGAAAAATTGTAAAAATCTCTCTACCTAAAAATTACAAGTTTATAGAATTAGAAATCCAGTCATAATATATCCATTTTATGTTATACCTAATATTTAGGAATTACAAAGTCAATAGGAATGTTACATAATAAAGACAATAATAAACACTTTCTCTTCAGAAAATCACTTTCAATTAAGTAAACTACATTTTTATTGTAAATAAGGGAAGGCTTGTAGTTTAAAACTGAAAATAGAATTTTCATGTATAACAAAGCACAGAGAACAGTGAGGCTAAGTATGCCTTTTACCTTTTTCTTTGTGGACTTAATCATATGCCAGGGCACAATTCTAACTACAATCATTAATTCATTTAATCTTCAAAATCTCTGTCAAGTAGGAACCATAATTATCCACATTTTGCAGCTAAGACACCTAAGGCTCACAGGGGAACTTGCCCAGGGTAATCGCTAGGGAACCAGTACACAGGACAGCAGGATTTGAACTCAGGTGCTCCAGCTGCCCTACTATACCCCTGTTTAGTATTTCCTGTCTACATGTAGGTGACTCTAAAAGTATCTAGGAAAATGGCAAACCCTGCAATTGCTGCACCACTTTCTAAAAAAAATGGGAATTAAATTTAAAATGTTCCTATTAAGTCCTCTGAAGATCAAGGGACTCAAGAGGTAAAATATATGATGATTACCTCTGTCAGCTTGAACCTGTGATTTTCTTTTTCAAGTGACACGCACCATGTATAGCTAAAGTAATTTAATATAGTTTTAACTTTACTTTAATTAGCATTGTGAGCCTGAACTACAATTAAATCATCACTTTACTCTGGTAGTTTGTAAGGGCCATATTACTAAATATCCTCAAGTTTGCTGAGTGATTTTTATGTAATAATCCAGGTAAATATTTGGTTGGGTGATTTTTTTTCCCCACTCTGATTATTTCACAACTCAGACTTGCTTTATTTAGTATGCCCCAAATATCCTGGAGTCTATGTTATACCAAATTTCAAATATTCTGACATTCATCTAAGAGGTATTGCTGTTACCAAACAGCTATGTGGAACTTTAAACCCTAATTTCTCCTCTCTTGCCACAATCTCCCATACTGGGTGGGATAAAGCAAAGTGTGCTGGGAGCAGGGCAGTGGGGTGGTACAGAAACTATAACTGCTTCATTCATAAACAATAGGATCTCAGCCACTACCACTAGCCACTCTAAGCTTTTGGAATTGGGTAACCACAGTACCAAGACCTATCTGGAATGCTCCCTAAATATATGGCAGTCAGAAGTACTGACTAGGTACCTAACACCAAAAAAGATGGCATTCTCCTGGGCACATTAAAAAGGAAACAAAAAAGGCATGAACAATTATTCTTGTATTAAATTGGACTCTACTACTGCTAATGGAGAGAAACAAACCAGGTTTCTCATGGTTATTTCTAGATACTGGACTCTATGAAATATAAATCTGGGTTCACTAATACAACTGCATAATGTTAGAGTTAAAAGGGACCTTAGATATCAGAGTCCAACCCCATCAATTTAAAGATTTGCAGTCCACAATAAAAAGTCCAAAATAAGAAAACTTATTTCTTATTCTCTGAGTTGCTATGAAGTTTAGGTCCCTTTTGAACAAGTGATTGTTATTGTTGTTATTATTAGTGGAGTTTTTATATTACTATTAGTGGGTTTTTTTTAACTAAATTACAAACATGAGATTGCTTTGAAGTTGTATTATTAGTAAGAAAATGGATAAACTGCTATTTTTAAAATGCAGAATTGTCAGGTTTATTTACAAAAGATAAAAAGAATCCTTGGTTTCTTCTCCACTTTCAGCTTCTGAAATGAAGTGGATCAATATAGGAAAAGCTTCTAAAGGGCAATTTTACTCTATTATCCTAATGAGAGAAGTCACTGAAGAATGGAACAGTCAAGAAATGATCTATTTTGAAGGCAATTTACTATTCTCCAGGTTCCTTACTATTGCAAAGAAAAAATATCTCAAAGAAAAAGCACATACCAAAAAAAACCCTGTGGCCACAAAATGTAGAAGAGCAAAAACCTGCATTTAAAGTTCTAAATAAAGACAAAAATCAAAAAAGTTGAATGAAAAATTCTGTGATTACTGGGACTTTTGCCCAAAAACACATTAGTCAAAACGCTCTAGGATACAGGGAGAATTTCTGCAAGGCATTAGTTACAGCAGATAGTAAGCAATCAGGAAAGTGGAAATCGGGGTCCATTACTCAGGGCAGGATAACCTGCATTATCCTGTTATGGATGCATCACTGGCTAGAGCTATGAAAAAAAAATGAAGGCTGAGAAAGAAAAGGAATGGTGTATCTTTTACGTGTAATTTTAAGCAAACTGATAAGTTTCAATACTCGAAAAGTTTTTTTCCCTTCAACTTCATTTGGAAAAATCATCTTGGCTAGGTTGTCTAGGGTGACTTTGCAACTAGCCTAACGCAGCCCCAAATTACCACCCTCAACATTCCTTCCAGCAAGTACCTGATTAAACACCCTCCAGTTAAGTTTTAAAGTTGGCTTTACGCTGATTCCAAGAACAAGAACCTGTCTAGCTGACAAATCAGTGTCTTTACTCTGTTCCTATCTCTTATAAGAAGGGTTTCCTATTTCTTAAAATTTGCTTCTCCACTCTGGCAACCTCCTGCTAGTCTATATAAAGTTCTGGCTCCCAAAGCTTATAAAATCTTATTTTCCATTATCCAGTTTATCTACAGATTATACCACTGACCTCTGCTGCTGATCCGGCAGGAAGTTACTGGAAGCCATATGTAGTGGTCCTACCACAAAATTAGAACTGCATTTCTACAAAAGCCAACTTTACTTTCTGAAATACCTAATTCAGTTGCCTGTGTAACTCATAAAAAAGGATTGCCATTACTATGGTTCGTTTTTTCCCCTTTGTCCATAGTTTTAAAAAAGATGAAAGGCAGGAAGTGGCCTATCAACAAGCAATTCTCCTTTGAAGATACATAACAAAATGCTGCAGTTAAAAGTATATTTGTAATTGCAAAGTTACTCTTCTTGAACAAATCCCAAACACAGTTATCTGTGTTTGATCTTGGAAAAGCATTTTTCTCTCATTGTTCACAGCTAACATTGATGGTTCAGTTAGACACCCCCACTTCCCACTATGGGAAAAACATTCCCTGAAATCCAAGATGAGAATTACTAGCTTTCAGTTGTCCACCTGAAGAAGCTCCTTATGCTCTGCCACTTGGCTGCTGCTGAGGGTGTCTCCCCCTGCCATGACAGTACAAGAACTGCGAACAGCATCCATCCGACCACCTGCAGACCCTCTCAGTTCTGCGTGACATCAGACAGTCCTGGGAAGTCAGCCGGCATCTTCTCACACAGGGACTGTTATCTCAGCAAAACAGTGTGAAACTATGAGAAACGTTTTGAGGCCCTTAAAATTGAATAGTTTAAGTTTTGTCTTTAAAACAGAATCTCTTCTTGCCTTTCACGTTTCCTATGACAGCAAAAGTTTCATGATAATATATAGCTTCAATAATGAAACAAGCCTATTTAAAAACAATAAAAATATCCCTGGTGTTTCCATGGTCCATTTTAAACTATTAGGGAAGACAAATACCACGACATTATGTTTATTCAAAAATGTATTTTTAACTTCAACAGCTATTGCTTGTAGGTCTTTTAATACATGAAGGAAACGAGATATTGACAGGGTAAAATTATGGGGGGAATCTCTCATCTTTAATAACTGATACCCCTTAAAGCTCAGTTAGTAGAGATAAACAGTAGTATCTAAATGAGCCCTAAGGAAGACTTTTACTCCTAGGTTAAAAGCCTACATTACAACAAAAGAACTTTTCTGGGCAATAAAGAAACAAACACCTTTCATGGAAAAGGACTATGCTTTTAAAGTTAACACACTCGTGTGTGTACATGCACACACATGCATACAGTGTAGAGCTGGCAAAGATTGATAGACACTGGAGAATGCTATCTGCACTTGGACTGTACAGTATTCTAAACTCTGAAAAATATGGTTTTGTTTGAACATGACCCCAAAAGTCAAATCTAATTTTGAGACTTATCCATAAAATCAGCACTCAGTATATTCTTGACTGGTAGCCTTATAGCTTAACTTTGAAAAGGAGCATTAGCCAGCCAAGCGTGTGAACACACAGTAACTCACAGAATCTGTAGTAACATCCTAGGAAGCAGAATTAAAGAATGAGAAAAAAAAATTCACCCTATCTATCTGCATCAGGCAAATGTCAGAAATAAAACTTAAAATACCCCTTACGTTTTTCCTCTCTAGCAAAATAGCTCTTTTCTTTGCCTTATCTTTATCAAATGGCAGTAATTCAACAGATACACAGAGAACACATAAGGAAGCATGTATTTCCAAAATGTACAACTCCATAAATACATCAAGTCCTGAACCCCAACCCTACCCTCTTTCTGAAATACAAACAAAACACTAAAATAAGAAGAAAATCTCTACAAGAAAAGGGAATAGAAATTAATTGTAAAAAATCAATAAATGAAAAAAATTTTCCTCAAATGCATTTACAGTTAACATGTATACTGCATAATTCTGATTTGAAAGACAACAAACTATAAAAGTGTACCTATGCTTAGAAAAAACACTAGCAGGATAAGCACCAAATTTTTCCCAATGGGTATGGAATAGTATATGAATTGAGGGCCAATTCCCATAGTTGTTGTCATGCTTTTCAGTATTTTTCACATGTATTTTTTTATAAGCAAAAAAGAAAGCCAATCTGTTTATTTTAAAATCAAATCGTTTAAATGTAATTTAATAGAGAACAAAGTAGCAAGCTTCTGAGGTACCCAATCAATATGCTGCAGTGGAAAATCATTTTCTCTTTCTGATCTGTCTGGGACCATGTGATATCTTCCCACACTTGCTCAGAATTAACTGCTTCACTACATAATGACTGCAACTACAGCACATGGGCATTTTTATCTGTAAAATAGTTTGAGTATCAAGAAGTGAAGCATATTCATAACTATGTAATAGAAATACAGCAGACTCTCAACATATCCTAATTAAGAGTGAATTTAAAATTTCTGTTGTCTATTTATACCAAATTCACCTTAGTTTATTAGCCAATGCTCTGGGTCTAGTGGGAAGGTAAAACATTGTTTTGTCTCATTTCCAGGTAACAAGTGATTTCCATATTATGATCAAAGGCTCTCAGAGGTGGTTTGCAGAGTGTATTCCCTGGGCCTCACAGTATTTTACTAACACAGCTACTGTGACCTATCCCCTTGGATAGAAATTTTCATGTTTGCATGCCTGTCTTCCACACTTGCTGGAAGTATACTTACTACAAATAAGGTATTCAAGAAATGATAAACGCATGAAAAAACTGTCCTAGAAATAACTAAACAAATGGTCACAGTGAATGCTCTATAAGCTCAGAATAGAAAACACAAACAAGACTAGTTAACTGTTCCTTCCTAGGAAAGGTTTGCAACAACTTGTCTGCTTTTCTTTCAAACCCATTCACCCCTTCCATGTTCCTAACATCATTGTGGATTGATTCAAAATCTGCCTTTAAAAGAGAGGAACAAAAATAGTTTTATCTGCTTTTCATCAACAAAACCTGATTTTTTCCTCACTAACTATGAGTTATCCTTAGGATGTCATTACACTGAACTGTATGAAGACCAAAGGCCACTGAAGATAGCTGAATGTGTGTCATTTTATTTTGTGTTTGATACATTAGCAGCAGCTGCTGAGAGCAAGCTTTCAGGGCGGTGGCAGGTGGAGCCTCCTCAATGATCTAGACTTACTTTTCTAGCCAGCAGGTGTTCGATTCTGGGAGTTTATATCTACTGCTCCCCTGTTCCTAGTTTTACTCTGAGACTGGGAAATAAAATTTACCCTTAAGTAAGCAACTGAGTAAAACTATCCACAAGGTAATTCACCTTAATAAAATAGCAAATGTAGAAATCTCCAGAATTTCTACAAGACTACAGTACCATCAACCTTATATATGTGGCATGCATACAGAGTCCCAAGAGCAAAACACTTCCAATTACCTACCTGGCTCTACTTAACTTACAGGAATACTCTGTACTCTAAATCAGGATTTTCTTAGTGAGAATGCTTTTGGCATTTTGGGTTGGGACAATTCTGTACTAGACAGGACTGTTTCACTCACTGCCAAGTCAACACACATCTCAGCAACTTTCCCGTCCTTTCCCCCCACCCCATCCAAGGTAGTAGCATACCCAGTCACGGAGGTAAATAACATCCCACAAATTTCCAAACATGCCTGGCAAGGGGGAGATGGGGTACAAGCCCTAGTTGAGAATCATTGCTCTAAATAAAACCCAATATATAAAAATTCAGACTTTAAAGAAAATCTCATTAAAACTCCCCCAAAACCAAGCTTTATAGGGCTTTTCCCTCAGTGACTACATTAACCACCACAATCATTCCACTCCCACCTACTGCACTTAAGGAATATTCAAGGCTCACCTACACTATAATCTTACAGTGTCCTTGGTCAGCTTGAATATTTTCTATGTGACCTCTGATCACTTATAATCCTGCTGTCATAAAACTTCTATGTCAGTTAATATTTCTATGTCTATTTGAGTTGATTACACATGAGCTACCTAATTTGGCTTAACCTTGTTAAAATAGGCTTCTAAAGCATTATTTATTCATACTACCATCATGCTTCCACTGTTTGGTGTTTTTTTTTAAAGCATCATAGGGAATAAATCACTACAACCACTGTGCCAGGCTACCATGGTATAATACATATAAAGAAGCACACTCCAAAACCCAATGGGAAATACTATTTTTGCAAGTTTAGGGCTTTCTGGTCAGCTGAAAAATGCAAAGCTGATAAGGAATTTCTACAACATGAAGTACAATTCTTAAACTTTCAGAAGAGCAAGATCCAACTTGTTCAATTAATGAAAGCTTATTTGGACTCACCAATCTGCACTTTTATTAAATTTTGGGAACTGAATAATCACTTACTGTGGAAGTTGAACTTAAATGCTTCCCATTTTTTACATGTGCAGAAGATCCTGTAGGATCTGTCAATATTGGAAGAACCCTTTTAAAAACTGGTATAGCAAGACCTAGTAATTCAACACAATCATGAATGTAACCTAAAAATAGTGGTTTTAGTGGCTTCTGACTGAAAAACCAGCCTCTGTCTGGTGCAGCAAGTCCTAATACTTTCATAATTTGGTCTTGTCACCACAGTCAAGCCAATTGAGATTCGTGTTTCACTTGGAAACCACTTCGCCCTTCGTTTTTGCATGTCTATTGCCACTTGCAGTTCCTAGCCTCTTTTTAGAAATTTTGGGCTTTTGAGATCCTATTTGGATTTCAGGACATTTTGTCTGGATTTCAGGATATTTTGCCTTGGGAAGAGATACTCCTTGAGATGGTCAATGAGTCTGCTCAGGGGTAGCTCTACTTAATAGGGAAGTCAGATGTGTTCATTTTTGCTACCCCTTCAACTCAGCTCTGCAAACAACTTTTCCAGACCCTCCTAAGACCAAACAGGCTCATGTAGCCAGTGAGCAAGGTTTGGCCTTTTCAGCCCTCCATCATCCAGAAATAGGCCTCACTTTTCAGTGTATAACAGCCTTCTGGCCATGTAACACTCATGTGCTCAGTAAGAAGCATCTGAAATCCTGAATTATGTTCTTCTACACACCTGTTCCCCTCAGCCTTCCCTGATTCCTGGCATTCAGACCCAACTTTCTTGCTGGAGCTGTTCAGTGCTACCAGACTTTCTGCTTTCTCAGACAGGGATCAGAATGCCAGTTCTGATTCTCCCAGGTTGTCAAAGACTGGGTCACTTCAATGAACCAAGGGGCATCAGGGAACATAAGTTAATGCTCATCTTTTAATAATGGTTTTGAGAAAGGGTAATTTCTAATGACTGACTCTTCATGGAGGAGTTGAGGCATGTGACATCAAGGTGAGAGGGGCTTTTACAGATTCCCCTCAAGACAAGTTCAGAGGAAAGAAAAATCCTGGACTATACTAATATCTCTTTGTTTTTCTTTGCTCATTTATTTGTTTATTGCTTCTGTTTTATAAAGACACAATCCTAAAACAAATAACCAAGAATTATCACAGAAGTCTGTTGCTTTTGGGATCTTTTCAGTGCTGCTGGCCACATATCATGCATTTCTTAGAAAGAGGGTACATTTTATTTGTCACTGGATATGCAGTGCCATTATTCTGCCTGGCACATCTAAGATACTTAATAAATGCTCATTAAATGTCTGCAGGTGGGAAGCTATGCAGCTTCCACTTTCAGAGCAGCTTGCCCTGGGAAAAGCCTGCCCTGAATCAAAGCACAGAAAACCCAGTAAACCTAAATTTTGGGTAACACATATCAAGTTATTACCATGGTCTATAAATTCCATACAAGTTAAAAGTTATGTATCTTTTGTGTCATCCTCACAAAATAAGACATTTGCCAAAGAGCATATCTTTAATCTGTATTATGAATTTTACAACTTGAATTGGTAAGAAAATCTGATGACATTGACATCATTTTAAAAGGAATCATATAAATCTAAAGTTTGTTTCTTTTTTTTAATGAAGCCCTTAAATACAGCTTTGAAAGAAATCCCAGACTATCCTTCCTCACTACACTTTGCTTCATATGCTATCGCATAAAGGTTAACAGTATGGACTGCAGTTTTCCCTGAATTCCTAAAGGTGAATCAAAAGGTAAATAACTGTGACCTGGGGCAAGTAACCTAAACGCTCTGTGCTTTGGCTTCCTCATCTACAAAAAGACGGATGATAACAGAACCTACCACACTGAGGATTAAACCAATTTGTTTATATGCATACAAACTGCCCAGAGTACTGCTTTGCATAGAGTAAGTGTATATGAGAGTTTACTATTGTAACTACTGTTAGGCTTAATCTCAGAATATTAATATTAATATTAATATTCAAGTCAGCTTGAAACTACAATTAACAAACACTAATTATTATACTCATATAGCCCAAAAGTAACAAAGTCTTTAACAATACTGAAAATTTACTATAAACAGATGCTATGCTAGGCTGATCTACTATGCAGCTTTAATCCAGTGCTCTCTGATAAACACAACAAGTAAAAGAGTACTTATGCATTTCAAAATTCTATGAGTAGAAAAAAATGAGGGAAAACTTAAATATAACCAGTAGGATACTGGTGTAAAAAACAAATACAGTAGTGACTAAGAATTCTATGAAAATACTTTTGATATGAAAGGATGTTGAGTGAAGAAAAAAAGGGACAGGTTAAATGGACTAAAAAAAAACTATGCTTTCTTCTTTATAAAAAGAGAGAATTTAAAGAACGTGGCATGAGAGGTGAGACAGAGGCTTCCTACTAAAATGGCATATAATACAAAAATATAATTAATACAACTAATCCTGTAAGAGCAAAAGGAAAGAGGACTGCGCCAAACTGCATACACCTGGAGAAAAGAATAAACCTCATGGAACAGGGTAATGTACCAAAGCTGGGGCCCGGCGGGACCCAAGCCCTTCCCCCACCCAGCTCAAAGCAGGATGAAGAGAAACAGAGTTGGGAGGGAGTGGAGACCTGGCTCGGCTGATTACGTAACTCCGGAGATCTGATCTGGGAGCACAAACCTACATTTCATGGTGTTTTCATGGTACTCTCATGATTAGGTGGTGAGAAAGCTAAGACAGGCAGAATACCTGAAGAGACTGAGATTCGAGCCACTTGTGAAAAGCAGGGATCCATATCCGGCTGCTCTGGGAAAAAAGAAAGGGTGGTAGTCTGAGAGACTTCCTAACAGCAAGAGGGCTGCTAAAGGGGCAAGGATTGCACAGAGCTTACTGCTCAGGAGAAAGGACAAGTAGACAAAATTATCCAGGTCCACTTTGCCCAGCAGGTTGGGAATTTTCATGATCTTCAGGAACTCCAGCTCCCTGGCTGGCTACAGAGCTCCAAGGACCCCCTCCATGATACACAGCCAACTGAGCCTTTCTCCCAGCCAGCCCCACCTGGCTCGCAAACCGGCAAAACTCTACCCTGGCATTAGGCCAGTCAGAGGGAAGCCCTATCTACAGCAACTACAAACACAAAGCACAGAGGTTATACCTGTGTGCTCAGCCCACTGGTTCTGGCAGTGGAGACAGGCATAACAGCCCGGAAGCAGGAAATAGCTCTTTGCTCCCCCCAGGCACCAATACCACTCCGCTGTGACCCCCGACATTGCTTCAGGGGCTAAGCAGCTTCAGAGGGTAGAGCTTCTGGGCACTAGAGGGCACCATATAAAAATATGAAATGCCAAAAGAACCTGGTTCAAAGTAAAATTATGAATACAACCCCTGAGAAAGATTCAAATGACATCAACCTCATGAAACTGCCTGAAAGAGATTTCAAAATAAAAATAATTAACATGCTCATGGAGGTACAGAAAAATATTCAAAAACTCAGGAATGAATTCTGGTTGGAGATCCAATCATTACACAACACAGTATCAGAAATGAAACATACAATGGAAAGTTTTAAAAGCAGATTAGATAGGGTGGAGGAGACAATAAATGAAATAGAAATATGAGAGAAGAGAAATACAAAGTAGCTGAGGCACAGAGAGAAAAAAGGATCTCTAAGAAAGAAAGAATATTGAGAGAACTGTGTGACCAATCCAAATGGAAAAATATTCGCATTATAGGGGTACCAGAAGAAGAGAGAGAAAAAGGGATAGAAAGTGTCTTTGAGGAGGTAATTGCTGAACACTTCCCTAATCTAGGGGAGGAGATAGTCTCTCAGGCCATGGAGATGCACAGATCTCCCAACACAAGGGACTCAAGGAAGACAACACCAAGACATAATATAGTAATTAAAATGGCAAAGATCAAGGATAAGGACAGACTATTAAAAGCAGCCAGAGAGAGAAATAAGATCACATACAAAGGAAAGCCCATCAGGCTATCTAACAACAGACTTCTCAGCAGAAACCTTACAGCCCAGAAGGGAGTGGCATGATGTATTTAATGCAATGAAGCAGAAGGGCCTCGAACCAAGAATACTTTATCCGGCAAGGTTATCATTTAAATTTGAAAGAAGGATTAAACAATTTCCAGATAAGCAAAAGCTGAGAGAATTTACCTCCCACGAACCATCTCTACAGTGTATTCGGCGGGGACTGCTATAGATGGAAGTGTTTCTAAGGTTTAATAGCTGTCACCAGAGGTAATAAAACCACAGTAAAGAACCACAGTAAAGAAAGTAGAACAGTTAATTACCAAGCAAATGCAAAATCAAATCAAGTATCCCCAAAGTCAACCAAGGGATAGACAAAGAGTACAGAACATGATACCTAACATATAAAGAATGGAGGAGGAAGAAAAAGGAGGAGAAAAAAAGAACCTTTAGACTGTGTTTGTAATAGCATATTAAATGAGTTGTTAGGTAACCATGAATATAAAGCCTGCAATGGCAATAAGTACATACCTATCAATAATCACCCTAAATGTAAATGGACTGAACGCACCAATCAAAACACAGTCACTGAATGGATAAAAAAACAAGACCCATCTATATGCTGCCTACAAAACACACACTTCACACCCAAAGACGTACACAGACTGAAAGTAAAGGGATGGAATAAGATATTTCATGCAACTAATAGGTAGAAAAAAGCAGGAGTTGCAGTACTTGTATCAAAAAAATAGACTTCAAAACAAAGTCACAAGAGACAAAGAAGGACATTACATAATGATAAAAGGGTCAATCCAACAAGAAGATATATAAATATCTATACACCCAACACAGGAGCACCTACTATATGTGAAACAAAAACTAACAGAATTAAAAGGGGTAATAGAATGCAATGCATTCATTCTAGGAGACTTCAACACTCCACTCACTCCAATGGACAGATCAACCAGACAGAAAATAAGTAAGGAGACAGAGGCACTGAACAACACATTAGAACAGATGGACCTAACAGACATCTACAGAACTCTACACCCAAAAGCAGCAGAATACACATTCTTCTCAAGTGCACATGGAACATTTTCAAGAATAGATCATATCCTAGGCCACAAAAAGAGCCTCAGAATATTCAAAAAGATTTAAATTGTACCAACCAGTTTCTCAGACCAAAAAGGTATGAAACTAGAAATAAATTATGCAAAGAAAATGAAAAATCCCACAAACACATGGAGGCTTCACAACATGCTCCTAAATAATCAATGGATCAATGACCAAATAAAAACAGATCAAGCAATATATGGAGACAAATGACAACAAAAATTCAACACCGCAAAATCTATGGGATGCAGCGAAGGCCATGCTAAGAGGAAAGTATATTGCAATACAGGCCCACCTCAGGAAAGAAGACCAATTCCAAATGAACATTCTAAACTCACAATTAAGAAAACTAGAAAAAGAAGAACAAATGAGAGGCTCAGAGTCAGTAGGAGGGACATAATACAGATTAGAGCAAAAATAAATAAAATTAATTAGAATAAAACAATGGAAAGAATCAATGAAAGCAGGAGCTGGTTCTTTGAGAAAATAAACAAAATAGATAAACCCCAGGCCAGACTTATCAAGAAAAAAAGACAGTCTACACACATAACCAGAATCAGAAATGAGAAAGGAAAAATCACTGCGGACACCACAGAAACACAAAGAATTATTAGAGAATACTATAAAAAGTATATGCTAACAAACTGGATAACCTAGAAGAAATGGACAGCTTTCTAGAAAAATACAACCTTCCAATGCTGAAACAGAAAATCTGAACAGACCAATTACCAGCAACAAAATTGAATTAGCAATTAAAAAACTATCTAAGAACAAAACTCCTGGACCAGATGGCTTTACTGTTGAATTTTATCAAACATTTAGTGAAGACCCAATACCCATCCCCCTTAAAGTTATCCTAATAGAAGAGGGAATACTTCCAAACTCATTCTGTGAGGCCAGCATCACTCTAATACCAAAACCAGGCAAAGACACCACAAAAAAAGAATATTACAGACCAATATCCCTGATGAACATAGATGCAAAAATACTCAACAAAATATTAGCAAACTGAATTCAAAAATACATCAAAAAGATCATCCATCATGATCAAGTAGGATTTATTCCAGGAATGCAAGGATGGTTCAACATTCAAAAATCCATCAACATCATCCACCACATCAACAAAAAGGACAAAAACCATATGATCACCTCCATAGATGCTGAAAAAGCATTTGACAAAATTCAACATCCATTCATGATAAAAACTCTCAAGAAAATGGGTATAGAGGGCAAGTACCTCAACATAATAAAGGCCAAATATGACAAACCCACAGCCAACATTATACTTAACAGCGAGAAGCTGAATGCTTTTGCTTTCAGATCGGGAACAAGACAAGGATGCCCACTCTCCCCACTTCTATTCAACATAGTACTGGAGGTTCTGGCCATGGCAATCAGACAACACAAAGAAATAAAAGGCATCCAGACTGGTAAGGAAGAAGTTAAACTGTTCCTGTGTGCTGATGACATGATACTGTAGATAAAAAACCCTAAAGAATCTACTCCAAAACTACTAGATCAAACATCTGAATTCAGCAAAGTTGTAGGATACAAAATTAATATGCAGAAATTTGTGGCATTCCTGTATACTAACAATGAACTGGCAGAAAGAGAAATCAGGAAAACAATTCCATTCACAACTACATCAAAAAGAGCAAAATACCTAGGAATAAACCTAACCAAGGAAGTGAAAGACCTAACCCTGAAAACTACAAGACACTCAAGAGAGAAATTAAAGAACATACCAATAAATGGAAACACATCCCGTGCTCATGGATAGGAAGAATTAAGATTGTCAAAGTGGCCATTCTGCCTAAAGCAATCTACAGATTCAATGCAATTCCTATTAGAGTACCAACAGCATTCTTCAATGAACCAGAGCAAATAGTTCTAAAATTCATATGGAACCACAAAAGACCCTGAATAGCCAAAGCAATCCTGAGAAGGAAGAATGAAGCTGGGAGGATTGCCATCCCCAACTTCAAGCTCTACTACAAAGCTACAGTAATCAAGACAATTTGGTACTGGCACAAGAACAGATCCATAGACCAGTGGAACAGACTAGAGAGCTGTGATATAAACCCAACCATATATGGTCAATTAAAATACGATAAAGGAGCCATGCACATACAATGGGGAAATGACAGCCTCTTCAACAACTGGTGTTGACAAAACTGGATGGCTACATGCAAGGGAATGAAACTGGATCATTGTTTAACCCCATACACAAAAGTAAACTTGAAATGGATCAAAGACCTGAATGTAAGTCATGAAACCATAAAACTCTTAGAAGACAACATAAGCAAAAATCTCCTGAATATAAGCATGAGCAACTTCTTCCTGAACTCATCTCCTCGATCAAGGGAAACAAAAGCAAAAATGAACACATGGGACTACATCAAACTAAAAAGCTTCTATACAGCAAAGTACACCATCAACAGAACAAAAAGGCATTCTACAGTATGGGAGAATATATTTCTAAATGACATATCCAACAAGGGGTTAACATCCAAAATATATAAAGAACTCACACACCACAACACCCAAAAAGCAAATAACCTGATTAAAAAATGGGCAGAGAATATGAAGGGATAATCCTCCAAAGAAGAAATTCAGATGCCCAACAGACACATGAAAAGATGCTCCATACCACTAATCATCAGGGAAATGCAAATTAAAACCACAATGAGTTATTGCCTCACACCAGTAAGAATGGCCACCATCCAAGAGACTAAGAACAACAAATGCTGGCGAGGATGCGGAGAAAGGGGAACCCTCCTACACTGGTGCTGGGAATGTAAGCTAGTTCAACCATTGTGGAAAGCAATATGGAGGTTCCTCAAAAAAACTAAAAACAGTAGTACCCTTTGACCCAGGAATCCCACTCCTTGGAATTTACCCAAAGAATACAACTTCTCAGACTGAAAAAGACATATGCACTCCTATGTTTATCGCAACACTATTTACAATAGCCAAGAAATGGAAGCAACCTAAGTGTCCATCTGTAGATGAATGGATAAAGAAGATGTGGTACATATACACAATGGAATACTATTCAGCCATAAGAAAGAAACAAATCCTACCATTTGCAACAACATGGATGGAGCTGGAGGATATTATGCTCAGTGAAATAAGCCAGGCAGAGAAGGACAAGTGCCAAATGATTTCCCTCATTTTTGGAGTATAACAATGCAGCAAAATCTAAGGAACAAAATAGCAGCAGACTCACAGACTCCAAGAAGGGACTAGTAGTTACCAAAAGGCAGGGGTGTGGGAAGGCAGGTGGGGAGGGAGGGAGAAGGGGATTGAGGGGTATTATGTTTAGTACACATGGTGTGTGGTATCACAGGGAAGACAGTATAGCACAGAGAAGGCAAACAGTGAATCTGTGGCATCTTACTGCACTGATGGACAGGGACTGTATTGGGGTATGGGTGGGGACTTGATAATACAGGTAAATGTAGTAACCACATTGTTTTTTCATGTGAAACCTTCATAAGAGTGATTAAGAAAAAAATACAAGTGTATGCTTGTATATACATAGAGCAAAAAAAAAGCCTGCTTAATTTTTTGCAACATTATCTCTGTATGACAAGATTATGGGTGAGTTTTTCTTCTTTTTGAAAATATACAAATAATTCAAAACCAAAAAAATAAGAATACATTAGGGTATATTGTAAGCTGTCATAAACAATAAGCTTTTAAAATACAAATTGGCTAAACAGAGAATAACCAAATCACTCACAAATTTGTATGCATTATTAAGAATAAAATTATTAGCATGTTAATAATCAACTATTTGGAAAATAAACTCAAATACTAAAGATCTTCACAGGCTTGGGCTGGTGATTCTTAGAACCTTAACTTAAAAAAGAACTCTGGAACCACAGCAAATATATAATCTTTATTTGTTACAAGCACAATGTCCTAAACCTGGCAGATAACACATTATTTCTAATCAATGGCTATGTTAATAGAGGACCAGTTTTTTTTCTAAACTTGCCATATTTTTTATAAAATTAAGAACTTAAAATGGCTAGGAAAGCAGGCTCCCCTGTGTTAGTAATACAGGTTACTAATGTCATGTATTTGAGTACATTGCGAGAATGATGTAAAAACATCCTTTACAATGAGTGGCCGACACGACGAAATTATTGATAATAAAAAATTTTCACTTTAAAATTAAAGTTTATATGAATCCAGATATTCATGAACAACCCACCTTCAGAGAAAGACATTTTCTGGTTCAGTTATACCCTCTAGTCTAGAATGCTGCAGGGCTCATTCTAAACACAATTATAAAGTGCCACCTAGTGGTTGTTTTTATAGTTTCTCTGCTTACACTTAAATGTTATGAAATTATCTTTAGAAAAGCTACTCTGGGTGGTCAAAGGGTACAACCTTCCAATTATAAATAAACAAGTCCTGTGGATGGGTGTAATATACAGTATGGCCCTATAGTTAATACTACTGTATTGTTTATTGGAAAGTTACTAAGAGTGGCTCTTAAAAGTTATCACAAGAAAAAGAAATGTCTATGTGTGATGATGGATGTTAACTAGATTTATCAGAGTAAGCATTTTGCAACATATACATACATGGAATCATTATGTTTTACACCTGAAACTAACAAAACATTATACATCAATTACATCAATAAAAATAGACAGATGGCTACTGTGTATGAGGAAATAGCTACCCCTTACAGCATTTCCTCACCAATTACTGAACTGAGCTGGTGAAAGACATATCATTTTTTTAAAAACACACCTCTGACTGATAATATTGATTTAAACTCTCAAGCTGAACCTCTGCTACCACCACAGAAAATAAGGAAAAGCCCAATTATTTCCCAAGTGAGTCAGGAACCTATGATAGCATATACAAGTTAGAAAGAGATCCAGTTTAACAAACCTGCCTGTATCATCCATTTCAGTTGATAATAATAAAAGATTAGCATCATTAAATCAGGACAGGAATTATTGTTACCACTGCTGTACACTATATGAAAACAAATTACTTTGTTCCTCATTCAAAATCACAGAATTACTGAGTTAGAATAAACAAAGACAATTTAATTTAATAAGCTACATCTAATACTTAAAAATCAGTAGGGTTTCCAGCAAAGCCTTTAAAGTATGCCATGTCCCTGCATGTGCTAGCTGCAAAGGCCCTCTTTTACAGCTAGGGGTGGCAAAACAAAAGTTATGATCAATTAAAGTAAAATTAATGTGGAAAAACACATAAATAAGGCAAAGCAGAAGACTAAAATATATAACCAGATACAGCTTTAGTCTATGATAATTCAGATAAAAGTTTAGGGCTTTACTTAATCAGATAAAATCCACATCTACCTAAATTTTCCTAGTTATAGACTCAATATTTTGCCTTCAGAAGCCAAGTCCATAAATATTTTTTTAAAGCTCCTAGTTATCTAGGTATTTTCAGATTTGCTCACTGTAAACAGAAATGATAAATTTATTTGGAGAGTCTACTGTAAGGAAATAGATTTGTCTTTGAAAAGAGTTGTCTGCAACCTGTTGTAACTGGCTTCCTTAGGAAATTTTTGCATTTTTTACTGCTGTTTCTGGGCATCACATTTAATTTACAGACTTTCTATTAAGGAGCTACTCTTCTAGAAATGAAATGCTTCATTTTATAGAATCAGTAGGCACTGCAAATCCAGTCCTCGGAGGTCACTCTGTCCTTCAATTTACAGATGAGGAAACCAAGACCCACAGGGGTCAAAGCTTAGCTCAAATTCACCAAAGGCATTAGTGGCAGGTTCAGGTCTCTTGACCACAAAATTAGAACCCTTTCCATTATATCACACTGCCTTTTTATTCTTCTCCATAAAGAAATGGAATGTTTTCATTAAATTCTTAGTGTGCTACAGTTGTACTTTTAGTCTGAAAGGTCCATGTGATAACTTCTGCCAAGGTGTGCATTAAAGGCAAATAAGAGATGCTAAACTGTTTCTTCACAATCTGCACAATGGGAGCAAAGGCAGCTTCTGTAGAGCAACTTACATCAGTGATTTCAAAGAGGGGACCAAGAGACCAGGGGACAAACCCGAAAGGTAGTAAAGTGGGAACCATTACTGTTTACTGAGAGTGGGAAGAGCTATTCCTGCTTCCCACCAATACTGTCTCCAAGCTGAGGAAGCACCATGTCCTCAGCAGGTCCTGAAAAAGTGATGGGCAAAAACCAGATGCTCACGGGCTAGCCACTAGTATTTGAGGAGAAAAGCTCTGACTTCCCTCAAAGCCCCATCTCTTATCTCACATCATCTCACAGAGTAAGTATTATACACACTACACATTCTTTCAGCTCTGAATCCATGCCAGTTTCCAGGGTCTGAAATTTTTATCTGTGTCTTCCTGTCAGATCTGGAGCAACTGACAGTTCTATTTAACTTTTAAACTCCAGTTAAAAATGTCCTTTTTGTTATTTTGCTATCTATTTATTACTACTCACTGGACTGTATTTCTGACACAGGAGGTATATGAGTGGAAGTCTGAAAACTTGCATTCAAATACAGACTCTAAGCAGGAGCATGCCTTGGCTAAATCACCCAACCTTTAAATCTCTGGTTCCCTCCATCAGCCTTAAGCCTCCAACTCTAAATTATTCTAAAACTATAATGCTTGAAAACACTCTACAACACATTTCAACATAACAGAAAGTATCAGGCCTGTCCCTAAAACTACTTCTTCAGTAAAGGTTTTAAAAGAAGTCTGAGGAGTATAGTGACTGATAGGACCAAATTTAAAAGGGGTTCTTTGTAGGTTCTAAGTGAATTGCTTTTGAGAAAGTCTCTCTAGACATCTTACTTTGGCTCCTCCTCTATACAAACTGCTGTGGGAGCCTAAGAAAAGCAGCTTTCAAACATGCAAGCACACAGATTTGGTATTGCTGCCGCCAGGCCACAGTGCTGCCAGGGGAAGCGAGTGAGTCAAAGCAATTGTACGCACTGCACGCCTCAACCTCTTCCTTTTACTTGGCAGCCGTACACTGGGATCAGTCATCCAGCTAAATGTCAAGAGTCCCAAAGTCATTACTAGTACAAAGGTTTCCAGTCTGAAACTCTCAAAGTGATATAACTTTAAAATAATTAAAGAGGAGATCTTTTTATATTATTATTACAAGCTTGGAATAATTTATAAAAATTAAAAAGGTAGTGAGACAATAACTTAGGAATTACAACATATGTGTTTGAAAGAACATTCACATACACTTTCTGGATCAAAGGCATTGCTGGCACATTAAAAAAATTAAGTAAAATCAATAGGCACAGTTTTTAATACTACTTACATAGTGTGAGAATTTTCAAAGACATTTACATGTGAATGTCTCATTTTCAAACTCGAACACTTATTTTGAACTTTTAGGGCATTACAGATGATTTATGTATAAGCTCTTTTCCCTTGAAAAATGTATCATCATGAGTATTATTAATAGTTTTGGTCAAATTACATCATATTTAGGTTTGAATGAATTTTTTTTTCCAAGAGGGAAAGTGATTAACTTCACATTTTGTGGTCATACCACTCTGTAAAAAGCAGTTTCTGTCCTCTAATATAAATGAAATACTTAAAGACTGTCACTGAAAATAGCTCTTCTTTGATACAAGCTGTTTCATGAGTTTTCTAGATGAAGAGAAACTACCAAATGAAGGAAAGGTACATGTTTAGATATTTCTAACAATATCTAATTAAAAATGCATTTCTAACAATTGTTAGAAATGTATTTCTAACAAATAGGCTTCTTATATTTTAAAATAATTCTGCACATAATATGTTATGCCAATTGCTGGAAGAGTTTATATAGTAGACAAACATTATCCTGAAATACAGATATTCCTAAGAAAAAAAAATTGAGGTGGGTCTTGCAACTAATCTGTACTTTTATCAAGAGTAATTTGTAAGAAGGAAAATCTTATTATAAAGGAGACACACTTTTATCTTAATCAGTATTATTTTCATTCTCCAACAACATGATAGTTTTGTGACTTTTAGCTATGCTCTTAATTTTGTGAGGAAACTATACAACTCATTTACAAAGGAAATGAATAATATGATTCCTGTGGTTTGGAGGGGCAGAAAAGGGAAAGCGGGTACTAAAGCAAAATGCTGTTTTTTAAAAAAAATGTAGAATAAGACTTTATTAAGAACAGATTTTAAATGGCCGTTTTATCAGCAATTGAGCTCTTAGACACAGAATTTGAAAACTCACTACCTTACCCTAAGAAAACCTCTTTGCTCTAATCAAACAAATCTGTCATTACATTCCACACAAGGTTTTGCTACCATATGGCCCCTTTTACCATTTCTGCTCTAAGGAGTGTTTCTCAACCAATATGTTTTCTCTTTTCTTCCTCATCATCTGCTAAAAACTTGCTAATGTGGAACTCATTCTCTTATTAACCCCTCTAACCTGACTTAGGAATATGCATATTTATTTTGTACAATTACTTTGTTCCTCATTCAAAATCACAGAATTACTGAGTTAGAATAAACAAAGACAATTTAATTTAATTCTCATTGAAAGAACAAGAAATTCAGGTCCAAAGTAAGAAATTTGTTCAAGGTTTCAAGATCTGTTCAAGGTGAAAAGGCTGGGACTAGGATAAGCTCACCCATGGGGTTAATTTTTCATTTTGGTTCATCATTTAGAGTTGTCTTAAGGAACTGGTGACAGTATAGCACAACACAGATTCAAAAACTATGTAAACCTTCCATGAAGTTTCTACCTGGATTAAAAAGTATTTTCAGTGTAGGTTCTTTCCAACAAATGCCACATTCAACTATGCTTGAAAACCACAGTCATATTATCCTAGATCCCCTTTAACTTAAAATACCACTTGGCATAATATGTCTATAAAGTAGCTAGATCTTTCTACAGAGATCAAATCCTCCCAAAACTTATCAACACTCTTTTTCTCCCTAAATATTTACAGCAAATAGTCTCTCAAGGAGACAGTTTGCAGTCCTATATGGATCTAATAAAACGTGTGAATAGTTTTATACCACTGCACTTAATTTTACAGCTCTTAAAAGTCTTTTGGGATATCATTTTCAATATGCTTTTGGCATTATCCATTTCATTATTTTGATTGATCTTCTTTGGTGAACTAAAGCAATCATCATTTTTTACCAAATAACACACACCCCAAAAAATTACAATATTTCTTCTTCTTGTAAACAATATTGAATATAATAATCCCTTTTCAGGTCAACCTGAAGATGAAGATTCAGTGTTTTCCCTTGAAAATCAAAGAAATAATTCAGAAGAAATAGAAAGCATGTTGTCATTTAAGCTTTCTCATTAACAGTCTCAATGGTGTTTAGGCTCCAATCTCTCTAAACTTCAGTGTAAGATAATAATACATGTAGATTTCAAGACTTTAAGTTACAGACAGAAGTTCTTATTACAGCAGCCAAATTCTAATCCGAATGTTCACTTTTATTTCTTTACACTACTCAAATCAAATAACTTGTGTTGGGCAACCGCAGACATTCATTCAGCTGAGTCAATGAACATATTTCAGACAGCTGCTTCTTGTTTGTGAACCTGAAACTATTTTTGCTGAAGGAAATGCAGGTTATTCAAAGAGAAATAAAATTTAGGATAAAAAAAATGTTCCCTCAAAAAAGGCCTCCACTTGGCACAGTTTAAGGATGAAACATCAGTCTGAAAAAAAAAAAAATATATATATATATATAAATCTCATTTAACCACAACTAATAGGTATTCCTCAAATAACCATATTTTAAGGGGGAAATGCTTTTAGGAAAAAGTGACAAAGTATAAAAACAAGCTAACATCAATTAAAAAAAAAAAAACCTCCCAGAATTCTTAGGCAAGAAGTGAAGAGAAGGGTGTTGTTAGTAGTGGACAATTCATTGGCTATCAGTACCTTTCTCCTTCAAATCTCCAGCCTATTCCACATAGTATATATATTTTTATATAAAAAATAAAATAATTATCAATCATTGGAGTGATGACACCAAGATCATCCTCCCATTAAGAAATAAGCTTCACTCCACTATTAATAAGAAATTTAGTTGTGTACTAACATATCTCACCGATATACGAATATTAAGTTTTCTACTAACTTTCAAAAAAGTAAGAAAATTTAATCAATATCATCTTTTCTAAACATTCAACTTTATCCCATAATTTTTATTCATTTATTTCATTTCTTATATACTATAATTACTACTTGGTAGATAATCTCTTCCCATTTTAAATCAATATGAAATATACTATTGACCCAAGTTGTGTCAACATTTTTCTCTGAATTACCAGAAAAGAGCATTTTCTCACATGCTGCCATTGAGAAATAGCTAAGTCTAACTGTATCAAGCTCAAGTGTACTGACATACATGCAATTATGTAAATAAGAATATGCATGAATATAGTCCTAGTTTGAATCCATTTAATAATTCCTAATAAAGGAGTATATAGCAAATCAAATAAGGGATAAAAAGTTCATCTGTTCTCCATTTCCATGCTTCATGAGTCATAGCAAGGGAGTAGAAAGGCTTGGACTTGGTAGTCAGATAGGGCTAGCTATGAATTTTTACCACTACCAGTTGTCTAATTAAGGACCTCTGTTCACTCATCTATAAAAGCAAGCTAATATCTACTTGATTAGATAGATGCTAAAGATGGAAAGAGGTAATACAGGAAACCCCTTTTAGAGCACCTTGCATATGCTTTCTTATGTGTTTAACTAAAAGATAAAATAAATTAAAAACATGAATGAATGTATTTTCTTCCTTTATCAAGACCTTTGGCACCACCTCGCCCCAAGAGTTGACTACAGTAGCTTCCCTGATAATTTCCATTTCCAAACTACCCTGTATCAGATTTATTCAGAATCATGCTTTAAGCCTTTCACTCTCAGAATCCAAACCCAATGGCACTTCACAGTCTACTCTCAGAAGTTAACTCCTTAGATTGGCATTTCACATCTTCTTTGTGTCCTCCCTGCCTCGTCTCCCTCAATCCCAACACAATGTGTCCCCAAACTTCATCTGCCTTTCTCTCTATATACCAGAAGATATATCAAGGTCCAGCTCCCTGCAGCTGGATACTTTCTTGACTCTTATTATTTGCCCGGAGATCCCTTATTTAAAATGCCCCCTTCTCTCTTCTTCTCCATGATGGTCAAATATGATCCTGGGCAAAATAACATCTCCTACCTCCAAATTTCTTAATTTCCTAGAGCATGAGCCATAAAGTTCCTTGTGACCTTCTATTACTGTCTTGAATGATAATTTTAAATCCATGGCTCTTAGCTTCTTGTTTTACCTCCACTCCAGACACATTCACATCATTTTTATCAGTAGCCTCTTAATTACAGTGAGTCTCAAACGTAAAGTTCTCATTGAAAATCATAGATTTAAACCCTGTGAGTTAAAACTTGTCCAGAGTTCATCCTCCGCATAACTGTTAACTCTAAATGGAGGAGGGAAGACAGGGAAGGGTGGGTATTCCTTACTGGTCTTTGAAGTCCCCAGAAAAATGTAAAGGCAGAAATAGCAGACCACAGTCCCACCACACTTTCATCATCCTTCCTAAGTACAAAGAGTAAAGGAGCCAGAACCTCTCGATGAAAACCATCTTTGAAATCATTTCAATGCAACTAATTTCAAACAAAACAACAAAGATCCCTGGCACATTTTTTAAAGTTTGAAGGAAAAAGAAACATACTCAAATCAATCCTTGGGTAAGCTCAAATAAAAGCAGGAGAAAAGCTGTCTTGATCCTGAGAGAACAGGTGACTGGACGACTCTATTCAGTGATAATCAGACCCACTCTTGCCTTGGCACTGAGATCTAGAAACTCTCTGACTCAGAGCTCCAGAGAGGTGCTTAGCAACTGGCAAGTTCCAAATGATGACCACACAAACCCTGTGCTTGCTTATAGGGCAGCTTGAAACTCACAGTAAGTTAAACTGCCATCCGCCCAGTAAGGGTTAAGTAACAGCAAATAACGACAAATGGATGGCAACAGCAGCCGAGAAGCCGGCAGAGGAGGCCACAGCTGAGTCAGGTGGGGTAAATGGTGGCGAAGAGCAGGGCACCGGCAAGGGAGAGGAAGAGGAGCCGGAGGAGCAGAGCGGGGACGAGACGCCGGGATCCGCGGCGCCGGGTGACAAGGCCGCGGAGGAACAGGGAGATGACCAAGATAGTGAAAAAGCAAAACCAGCAGGCTCAGATGGTGAGCGGCGGAGGGTAAAGGGACAGCGGGATGAGAAGGATGAACATGGCCGAGCTTACTATGAATTCCGAGAGGAGGCTTACCACAGCCGCTCAAAGTCTCTACCACCCCCGGAAGAAGGGACAAAAGAGGAGGAGGAGGATCAAACTCTTGTAAACCTGGACACGTATACCTGGGATCTTCATTTTCAAGTGAGCAAAGACCGCTGTGGAGGGCAGCCACTTTTCTCAGAGGAGTTCCCCACACTTTGGTCTGGGGTACTGAGTACTTATGGAGTGACATTATGATGTCTATCTAGCTGAGCTTCCCAGAGGAGTCCCAATTCCTCAAAACAAGTTTCAATATTAAACCGCAGCTGCTCTACTTTGTTCTATTGTTTTTATTAAAAAAAAATTTAGTGACTTATTTTTCAGATTCAATAAAATCTATTCAGCTTAGTGCTAGAAATGTGGATTTTTGCAGTTATATACTAGGAAATTAAATTCAGGAAAATGGATTCATTGTTCACTTTTTTTTGTTCAAAACTACAGACCCATTTCAAGATTTCACTGTTCCTACCCAGATATATAAACTCCCAGATAAAAATGAATATTGTTATTTCAGCTACACTTAAATTTGAATGAAGTTATTCAGAACTATTTTAATGAGATGCTTTCTAATAATATAATCTATATTTTGTATAATTACATGAGTTATTATATAAAGCTCAACTTTGAGATCACCTTTATATGTATTACTAACTTTACTGTACAATAGATATAAAACAAGAGTAAAAATTAAATATGTAGCTCAAGCTCAAATATACTCTTAATTTAGCACTTCAAAGTTCCTCTTTCAAGTTAAGCCCATTCAAAGCAGAATCTATAATAAATTCATCTCCTAGCTTCCTCCAAATGAAAATTTTATACCACATATTTATCTACCTTTATAAATTTTCTACTGTAGTCATAAGATGATCCAACTTACTAAAAAAAAGTTTATTTTTAATATTTGCTACAACTTAATCATTTGAGAATATATGGTTCTCTTTCAAAAGACACTAAACTAAAATAAGAATACTAAATGGGTGCTGTAGGTTTTCTGAAGCTTGTCTAAATTAATAAAATACAAAGTAAATTAGATTACAAAAGAGACTTTTACATTTTATAATTTAAAATAATAATGTGAAAACAGATCAAACTTCTTATATTAATTGAAGATACAATATAAGCCTGGGATGAGCAAGCATTCTCCTGTCAGTAAAGTTTTCATATTGGGTAATTTCTCTTATTTTTGCCTTACAAGCATAAAAGAACGTTCCTCTCCTTGCATTCCTGAGGAATGAAAAGTAATCTGTTCTTCTAAAGATAGGATGGTATTAACTGCTTCTTTCAAGAATAGAGTATTTGGTATAATATGTTTTTTGTAGAGTTTTGTCAAGTAATCAGTAATGAGGGGTGAATTATCAAAGTGTCTGGCTTTCTTGTTCTTGGCTTGACAGCCCAGTAAACCTCAGTTCTTTTATGTGTATTGAGGCTAGAGGTGGGAGGTTAACAACTGGGCTTTCAATAATAAGTAGTTTAACATTAAAAAAAACTTTGAAGTGTTTTAAAACTTCAAATTTGATTTAAAATTAAGTTAATGTTACTAAAAATAAATCCTTTATTAAAGAAGCTTCCCTCGTTTCATTTTTTTCTTTTGGTTATAAAATTCTTCTCTTGCCTTATTCTCTTTTTAGCCTAAAATATGCCAAACTTACCCAGGATTTTCACAAAGCAGACCCAAACATTATGACAAGATTAGATTGTGTCCCTGTATGGAAGTCAGAAAGCACCTACTTAATCCTGGCTCATGGCCAATACACAGCTCTATGGCTAGGACCCTCAGGAGTGATTGAGCAGTATTTACAACTTACAAAAAGTTCAGACAGAGTCTGTGTCTCTTGTTCCATGTAATCAGCTCTCTGGCACCTTTTGCCTTTGAGCCTCAGGGTTCAGAGGCACTCACAAAATGAATTCTGGACAAGTAACATGTTTAGGAAATACCAGTAATATGAGAACCTGAAGAGTAAGATAACTCCTTGAAAGGGGTAATGGTACTAATTCATCTCAGAGTGGGAGTCTTGCAGTAGCTACGGGAAAACAAAGGAAGGTAGCAACGTTAGGAACTCAGGCCCTCACTCACCATTCCCTGGAGTCAGGGAGTTCCCAGCAGAGAAGTAAAAGGAGAAAGGAACGGACAACTTGCCTCCAGCACCAGATGATGACAGACCCATTGACTCCAAGGAAAGGCCCAACAGTAAAAACCAACACTGACTTAAAGATGTGAGAGAGGACATGGGGTTAAGTTGTGCAGCAAATAACCAAGGGTAGGATGAACTGCCCTGGTCACAGTTCCACGGCTGGAGAGAGAGGAGCAAGAGGACAGAACTCAAAGATTTTGCGCTGAACAATGCTTGGGCTGCCTAGTGAGTGAAACTGTAAAGTCAAAGGCATTCATTACACTTTCTCAAATAAAGATAAATGTTTTCTTTTTCTAGACCAAATCAACCCTAAATAACAAAGTGAGGAAAGGAACCCCCACTTACTGGGGATTATGAGAGACAATCACTGGCAGGCCACTATGACACAGTTATGGCCTAAAGCCCAGTAAGGTAGGCAGACTCAGGCTTTGGTAGTGGTGCCCAGACATCCAGTGAGAAGCTATTTTTTATTTCAATTAAAAATAGAATACAAAATGTTGGGAGTCAAAAGGAATCTTACAGATCATTCGTCTACCACTCTCATTTTGCAAAAAAAAAACCAGAGTGAAGCTAAAGAAGAAATGACTACTTATGGTTTATAAAGCTACCCACAGGCAGAACTGTTTACAGTACACATGATTTCTGCCCATTGCTTTTAGGGACATTATTATTACTGAGCGGGGAAAAGGCATTTCAGTGCTTACTGCATTTACATTGTTCCTTTCTTCATTTAATAAACATCTATTGAATAGTAAGTACTAGGCACAAGGCTAGATCCTGGTATAATTCCCTAGAGAACCTCAGAAAACAAGGATGGCAGAGAGTGGCCACAAGTTTGGACAATGAAAAAAATATTGAGATCAATCAACAAAAATTATGCACCACCAAGCACAGAGAATAAGGTTAGGAGGAATTTGTGATATGAATATTGGAAAGTATAATCAGATGACAAAAGAATCACCGGCTGAGAAAAACAGAAGAAGATGAAGGAGAGAAAAACAGAAAGAGTGGCAAATACAAGTTGAGTCATTTACTCCAGTTTTTGGGACATTGCAATGCAGAACAAACAGGTTAAGACACTGCAACTTGCAAGCAGCCTCTATGGGTCACTCTTTCTCTATCCCAACTCAAACTAAGGAAAAAAAGAAATCAGTAAAAAATGTGTACATTTCTCTGCTCAAACTGTCTTTAGAAGTTAGGAACAGAGAACAGTTTTCATTTAACATAAGAGAACATTACATTATTATAATGTGATTTTCTTTGGAGAAAAAACTAAGCTAGCAAACATACCCAGCTATTTCAGGATGCCTGGACTTAACTGAGTTTGAGAAAGGGAACAAGTGACAACTGGAAAACAGATAGAAATAAAAGCAGAAAGCAGCTGCAGCAAATGATAAAACCAATTTTTAAAAAAATTAAGGTCATTAGGGTTATTAAGATGGCTTTACAGGCAAGTTAAAAAATTCTTTAAACAAAAATCTAGTAATTTTAAAGAACTACAGGAGACTCAGAATGGGAACACTTACATTTGGCTAGAGGGAGTATAAAATGTAACAAGTTCTATGGAAATCCATTTGCCATTATCTTAGAGGGTTTGGAGTTGGGCATACCCTTTGACCCAGCAGTTCTACTCCTGAACATATATCCTACAGAAATAATAGGTATATAAAGAGGCATGAATAAGATGAACAATTCTTTTTTGCAGTTTTTCTCCAGTAACACAAAAACTAGAAACAATCTAAATAGCCATCAAAGGAAAATGGATGAATTGTGATGTTTTCATGTAATGAAACACAACTGAGGTCATAAATGAATTACAAGTATAAAATGAGCAAGGATGATCCTCTTGAACATGACGATGAGCAGCAAAAACAGATGTTGCAGAAGAAAATGTATAGTTTTATTTACATAAAAACTCAAAAACAAGTAAAACAATGTAGCATATACATAAATATGCAAAAAAACTATAAAGTAAAACAAGGAAGTAATAAACTCAACATTCAGGATTGTGGTGGTGGGGGAGCTAAAGGAATTTTCAACATTCAGGGTGTTGGAATCTGGACGAAGCACAGATCCATTTCCTAAGTTAGTGGTAGGTACTCAGTTATTCTTGTTGGTTATTTTGAATCTTATTCACATGTTATAAATATTCCAGCATAAATATACAGCATTTTCTAAATTCCATGGGTTTAATTCTATTTTTAAAAAGCACTCAGAAATAACAGTATATTTAACAAACTATCTGAAAGGTACCTAGCATGCACTCAGGACTTTATAAAATTATCTCTTAATTTATATAACAACTCTTTGAGGTAAATATTTTCATTCTTAGTTTACATATGAGGAAGCTGATATTCAGTGCTGCTACATAGATTGCCCAACATCACACCGCTAGCAGAGGTGGAATTCAAACCATATCCAACTCCGAAAACCATCTTGTATCTGTAGACAGGACTATCTAAAATATAACAGCAAAAATAAATTTCCAACACAGAAACAAAACTGACTTTGTTATACTGCAGTTTACTATTTTAATTCACCTTAGCATTTAAAATTAATCCCTAAAACATAATAATTTGTATTTATTACTTAATAATCACAATTTACCTTAAATCTATAAATACTAAAACTGGGAACAGATACCAATTATATTTATGGAAGGTCTCAACTTGGCTGTACTTCTCATTACTTGAATTTCTCTAAGACTGGAAGTTTAAGGAAAACTAGCTGTTGGTAGTTGGAAAACTAGCACTCTCTTTTCACTATACTCCATCAGATATTCACTCACAGGCAAGCAAACAGGCTCGCCAAGCCACACAAAATTACTCATTTCCACCCTCTTTCCTCATCTTTCTTCCAATCGTACTTCTAAACCTAATTTTAAATTCATGCAGAAAACCTGATTAATACCACCTAGTTTTCTCTACTCTGTTAACTTGGGCCTCCTCAGCACACCTAGGACACAGCTCATTTATGTAATTATTTGTCAGCTTTTTATTTTGTTTTGTTTTCATTTGCATGTATGTCCAGCCTGTAAGAACTGAGAAGGGTTTATAAGTTTAATTCTTCTGAGCTATGCCTTAACTTATTCTTCTCCATCCAATGCACCATCAATTGGGCTATGTAAACAGTAGTCACTTAATAAATGCCGATTGACTTACTACAGTGGAACAATTCGCCTCTGGTATTTCTCAATATCCCAGTGAATCCTTCACATCTATACACATGTTGGAGATGATCCCAGGTACTGCTAGAAGCTGGGGGTCTTCCTGAGGGTGCCTGGGACAAGAAAAACACAGAGAGAGACCAAAGACAGTCAGGAGAAACACAGAGAGAGTGAACATGGAAGTAACAGAGGACAGAATGGGAGTGAGAGGAGCAAAGGAGTCGGGAGTTAGAGAGATTAAGCAGCCAGAGACACTCAGACACAGGGAGAAGTCAGCTATGTGAACTTGGGTTTTGGTTTGGAAACCACATTTATTTATTCCTGTGATAGATGCCCTCATGTTACTAAATGTATGATATAATCAACCATTCAAAGTTATTTCTAAGGTTTTTCTGAGCTTTTATCTTTATTAAAATTCATCTTTACATGGTCTCATCTTTGGAGATAAATACACAGGCACAGACACAAGCACAAGCCTGAAAACAACCCTGATGTAAAAAAGGAAATGTTTTTCCAACTCTCCAATTCAGAAAATGGTTACTTCAGAGAGGTAATGTGACTTGCCCAAGGTCACAAGCGAGAACATGATAATTAGGGCCCCAAATTTTCTAATCCCAAATCCAGCGCTTTTTCTGATCCGTGTTCTCTATCAGAAAGGCATTATATGTAAATCCAAAGACTTTATACAATAAAATTCAAACTACACAGGCAAGATCCTATCTTTTGAGACACTGAACTTCTCAGGTTACTACTCCCTAGGATACTTTGCCTCACAGCTTCATTTATTTTAAAAATCTATCAGAAAAAAAAATCAGAATGAAAATACATCAGAAAATTTCAAACAAATGAAATTAAGTGAACAGACACTGGACAAAGTTTTAACATTTAAAAAAGGAGGTAGAGTTAGTTCATTGCTTGTACAATTTTGTAATTTAAAAGTCTTAATGATTCACCAATTTCAACTGCAAGATGAAAAGATGCTCCACATTTCAATGAATTCTTTGATGGGAATACTGGTAAACTTGTCTCAAACTTATTCACTCATGTTGTCTCACTTAATATCTACACCACAGTTCAGTTTCAGGGTTACCGCCTACAGCAGGAATGATTTAATGCACCATTCTCCATAAGCCTCAGTATTTTCTCTTGAGGGATACTTACACTCTTCTAAATAAGCATGCCCTTTTGGAAGCAATCAATGTAATTGCCAGAAAAGCTCCTTTGATACAAGTGTAAGCATGTTATTGGATTTCACAGCAAGACAAGATAATAAGAATGCAAAGAAATCTCTATTCAGTTGTGCATCAATATTTGTTTTATGTTCAGCAATTTTTAAGTCAGAAATTTTCAAGTAAGACCTAAAGTATAGTACTGCTCTGCCCTCTAGTGACTGGCTAGGTTTTGCTAACTATATACTTTAATTTTTTTAATTGCCTTTTGAGCAATACTTAGGGTTGTTTTTTTCTTTTTTTTCTTAATGCACATGATGGCTGCTTTTTCATCAATGAATAGTGAATAAAGAGTACTCATCAACTCTTAAGATATGGTTTGTGGTATGAACACAATGAAGGAAAGAAACTCATTTTCTTTTCATAGGGATGGTATACCTAAGTATTGTGAACAAAAAAAAATTAATATAACCTATTCCAATTCTTATTTACATTTTTATATAATTCTTGGAAAGGTCAAAGAATTCTACTCAGTTTCTACGCTAAAAACTTTATAAATTTCATAATTATAAATCCCAAATTAGTTAACTGTATTATTTTGAAGACAGAGCTATCAAGGTGAGTGGTACTATATATGCCATACACAGGTGAACAGTTTTCTACTATTTATAGCACATAAAAACATGCTTAGTACAAAACTATACTGAACATCATTACCCTTAATTGTTCAAGTGGCACTTCAGGATTTTCCTGCACCTCAGTGTCATCATTAGGAAATTGACTATCATTTTATATGTGGAAACATTAATCAAGGATGCCAGTTAAGACAGAGTTATTATTCAGAGATTCACCCTAGTATTTCAAAGAAGGGAACTTCTTTCCCCCTTAGTTTCTCTTACCATGAACCCTTTGGAAAGAACTGATGCACTTCTAGAAGAGCATTTCTATTCTACCTTGAGCATACTACTCCTGTGTACACACTTAGGTTAAAAATAAAGATTATATCTGTACACTTGCAAATAAAAGGATACCTGAACATGTGAGGATAAAACCACAGGCAGTATGGTGGTGTGGTTAGGAGCACAAACCCTGTAGGCAGACTGCCCGACTCTGAATTTAAGCCCTGCCACTTATTAGCAATGTGACTTTAGGCACATTATTTAACCTCTGTGCTTCAGTTTCTTCATCTACAAAATGGGAATAAGAAGAGACACCTGCTAATAGTTATGTTTTATAATTTGATAGGTATTTGGGTTAAACGACATGCATTTAAGATTTGTGCATTTCAACTGAATGCAAATTTTAAAACAAAAGGAAAAAAACTGTACATATGGAGATAGAGTCAATAATATACATGCTGAAGTATTTATGAGTTTAATTTACTTTTAAATCCATCAGCAATAACTGAACTGATGTTGGACTGATATGTAATAAAAGAAGCATATAAAATGTTAATGGCCAAATCTAGGTGATGGATATTTGCATATGTAATGCTGTATGTTTGAAAGTTTAAAAACAAAATGTTGGCAGGAAATACATCTACCTTTAATAGAGTTGATGTGAAGAGTAAATATTTTAATTATATATTAAAATACTGTATATATATATACACATGTGTGTGTGTGTGTGTGTGTGTGTATACACACACACACAGGCACACACACACAGTATTAAAATATAGAAAACTCCCTGACAATCAAGAATGATGAATGGATGAATGGCAATATGTTTAAACAAATCAAAGTGATCTACTATTCTTCCCTAGTTGGAGGAAAAGTGTAAGAAAATAATAAGTCACTGAGCTCCCATCCTGGAGTGAGCAGTTATCAAGGGTGTTAAGGCTCAAATTCAAAATACATCATAAAACTGCATGAGCCATGTAGAGAACATGGTCTTTGAAAAAAAGAGTCAATTTGAATCCTGGCTGTTTTTAATTAGTCAAGAAGCCGAGTTTATTAATGTTCTGAGCCTCAATTCTCTCACATATGAAATGGGAATAATGACACCTACATCAAAAAGTCATTGTGAAGATTAGAAAAAAAAATACATGCACACACATACATACAGAAAGAAATCAACACATAAAATGCAAACAATAATCATGGCAGTTTTATTATGATAATCATTATTACTATTAGGGCAAGTTTTGTATACCTTTATAACTATTCTGCAGATGGAGACAAAAGTGGCCACGTAGCTAACGCTAACCAAGAAATTTTGTATGTAGGTGGCTCTACTACTCTAAAGAGATTGCTACAAGATATTAAAACAGTAGGCCTTATTTAAAGTATTACTGTATTTAGTATAAAAGAAGAGCTAATAATGACTGGGAATTCATTAATCATCCCTCTCTAATGCCAATTATTATTAATAAATATAAGTCCTACAGGAGAGGCATTTATGAACTGTATTTGCTGATGGTATTTTAAAGAAAGTCATGGCAATGCACTTGAGGAAATGATATCAACACCTGGGTAAGTTCTGATTTGAAACCATGTAAGGTAGCATATTTAAAGAAAGGATTATTAAACTATATTTATAGAAAATGAGTTCTATGTTCCCAGGGAGTGAATCTGTGAAGTTGTTCTAGATTACTCTATGAAGACAATGGCTCAACATAGTTTCAGCTAGAAAGAGAATAAAAATGTGGCAATGAAAGGGGGAATACTGGAAATGTTGTATGACATGGTTTCTGCCTTGACCACTCTACAAAAACTGCCTTCTCCAAAGTAACCCTGAATCACCTAATTCAAACACTTTTAGGCATTTAGATGATCTATATTTTTCAACATTTTTCTTCCCCATTTTCTTCAGCACTATGTTTCTTTTCCCACCATATATCTGATGTTTTTCTTTCCTTTACAGTTCTCTTTACAAAGTACAGGAAGATGTTTTCAAAACTTCTGTCTTAGTCGTACCTTCTACTTTCACCAATTTTCAAAGTTTCAGTTCTACCCCCTCAAGTTATGCCTATCTTTAACCTGAGTCTCATTCTCAAATCAAATCCCAAACTCTTATCAAATTTGTAACTACACCCTACACATAATCACATGGATATTTTCTTTGCATTCCAAATCCAATCCATCACAAACTTCACCTCTCTTCCCACAATTCAGGTCCCACTGCCGGTGGAACGCCCACATGTAAAAACCTATCTTTGACTTTGTTTTCAACACCCTTGCCCCACTGTTTCCTTATCTCTTATGATTCCATCTTTGCCTCCAATATAAATTCCATCTATTACCAAGTTCTACAGATTAGTAATCTGGATCAGGTGACAAGCCAGGGTATGCATTCTTTGAGAAACACAGTGAAAACTACATTTAGAATCACTAAAAACACACAGATACACACAAAGAGGCTGAATGGTAGGTGGTATCAAGGGTTTGAGAAAATCAAATTGAAGGAATCCTTAAACTGAGTATCAGTTTTTACCCTGAGAATTGGGGAAAAACTAATATGATTTTGTGAGTCAGATATCTCAATCCAAACTATTTTAAAATACATCCAGACAGGCTATAATCTTTATGCCTCTCCTGGTTGTCCCATTCACAACACTCAAGCCCTATTAGAATGATTTCTTTTTACCTAGGATACACTAAGCTCCCTAAACCAATCTTTCCAATGCCTACCTCTTTTCCCTTTCAATCGGTCCCATTTATATCATTTGCTCCATATTTTTCAGTGGTTCATCTGCATTCGGGCAGGGGAGAAAACTCACCTTTACATTCAAGGACCTCTGACAGTGGGCTTTCCCATTTTACACTTAAATGCATCTCATCCAACTGGCAAAAAGGGTCTGCCTATTCACATTCTCCAGACTTCTCCTATATCTCTCCCTGTGTGTAGTCTTCCTGATATTCCTACTTGGGGTTTAAGATCTTCTCAGAACTCTTAATGAGCTTCATCTCTCTTTCTCTTCTGCCCAATTAGAGTTTGCCTCCTATTATCATATCATGACCCTGACAGCATCTATCTAACCCAATGACTTGCACATAGTAGTTCCAATAAATACTTATTAGATAAACAAACAGAGGAATAGAAAGCATACTACTTTATCATATACAAAACATTTTTCCAGTAAGATTACTGTAGGCAGTTCAAGTTCTAAAAAGAAATAGAACAGAGCTAGAGAAAGAGTGCAAACACTCCTACAGGAGGTGGGCTGGGGTAGTTCACACCTCTTAGATTATATATAGAATTTCAATATACAGTAATTATTGGGAAAGTGTAATAATTCTATAAAATCCATGGTTGTTGTGGTTAGAAATGTATACACATATTCAACAAGGAAAAGACAAAATTGCTATAAAAAGACCACAAACATCACCTCACACCAGTTAGGATGGCCGCCATCCAAAAGACAAACAACAACAAATGTTGGCGAGGATGTGAAGAAAAGGGGAACTCTCCTACACTGCTGGTGGGAATGTAAATTAGTTCAACCATTGTGGAAAGCAGGATGGAGGTTCCTCAAAAAACTCAAAATAGAAGTACCATTTGACCCAGGAGTTCCACTCCTAGGAATTTACCCTAAGAATGCAGCAGCCCAGTTTGAAAAAGACATATGCAGCCCTATGTTTACCGCAGCACTATTTACAATAGCCAAGAAATGAAAGCAACCTAAGTGTCTATCAGTAGATGAATGGATAAAAAGGACGTGGTATATATGCACAATGGAATATTATTCAGCCATAAGAAGAAAACAAATCCTACCATTTGCAACAACATGGATGGAGCTAGAGGGTATTATGCTCAGTAAAATAAGCCAGGCAGAGAAAAACAAGTATCAAATGATTTCACTCATCTGTGGAGTATCAGAAAAAAGAAAAAACTGAAGGAACAAAACAGCAGCAGACTCACAGAACCCAAGAATAGACTAACAGTTACCAAAGGGAAAGGAACTTGGGAAGATGGGTGGGAAGGGAGGGATAAGGGGGGAAAAGGGGATATTACGATTAGCACACATAATGTAGCTGGGGGGCGGAGCATATGCGGAAGGCAGTAGAACAGAGAAGATAAGTAGTGATTCTATAGCATCTTGCTGCACTGATGGACAGTGACTGTAATGGGGTATGTGGTGGGGACTTGATAATAGGGGGAGTCTAGTAACCGTAATATTGCTCATGTAATTGTACATTAATAATAGCAAAAAAAAAACCTAATTGAGGGGGTCCAGAGAACTTCTTAGTTGGTGAGAACACTGAAGTTCTGGGAGGGTGGTGGTCCTGGAGAGGGAACGAAAACTCTGCACCTCTACCCCCTCCAGTACCTTCTATGCATCTCTTCCATTTGGCTGTTCTTGAGTTGCAGCCTTTATAATAAACATGTAAATGTAAAAAAAAAAACCCACAAACACTTAACATGTACATGCTAACTTACAAATAACTTTTTAGAAAGGACCAAGGTATTTTCATAGATGGTACTAAATTATCTTAAAAACAAGTTTAGATATATTACTTGTAGGGAGATACTCAAAATTAATAAAAGTTAGTGCTACAAGACACAAAAGACCAAGTTGTACTGGTTCATGCTCACATGCATGAAAATTTTTAGGAAGTAAGTACTTTCAAGAGGTAGCATTTTCTGCAGATGTAGAAAAACACTTTCTTTTGGATCAGTTAATTGTGTTATCTAATCTAATCTAAAAATAAAGGAAAATTATGCTTTTCTAGTTTCTGAATAAACTAGCAGAGTAAGGTCATGACTTAATTAACTGTATATTAACTAAAATTTTTATAGGTAGGTTGAAATAATTTATGAAAACAGCTCTCACACTTTAAAAGTCATTAAGAATTCATAATATATTTCCTTTTTTTGTTAAAATTATTATAGTTTTAGAAGAAAATTAACTATTATGCTCATATAATCTGTGTGAGATGGTAATTGTTCATACCAAGAGTATGAAGCAATAATATTCCTAAAATAAACATAGCCACTGGATGATGGGAGACTTCTCTCTTAACATATTCATATGTTTGAGCTTTGATTGGGCTTTAATAAAATTGCAAAATTAATTGGGGGAAATATAAAAATCAAACTTCTTTCACTTATACTTGTGGAGAAAATATTTTAAGGTATCTAACAGTACAGAGAAAATACTCTTTTTTCCTAATGATTTAAAGCCAGTATACTGTATTCAGTAAAGACTCCAATATAATAAAGATGTGCAAGTTAAAGCTGGACATTTCCCTTGTTTTGAATAGAGACAATAACATGTCTGAAATTCAATTTCAAAGAAGTCTGTTAAGAAGCAAAAAAGCCAAATTCCACTTTGACCTACTGTTCATTTTGAGAACACACACCTTTTCTTAGTGCCTGCCATTTGCTGGGTTGGCACTGTACCCTCCAGCATTTTTAATTCTCATACACCCTTACATGGCTGGTATTCACCCCATTTTATAGATGAACCTAAGTAACTTTCCCTTATCCCAATCACAGTAAGCAGCTGAGTTAGATTTAGTCTTGGGTCCATCTGAGTTTTCAACCCATACTTCTAAGAGATTATAATACAGCACCCCACCCTCCCCCCCAAAAAAGTGCCTTCTATAAGTAAACCTTTAAGTTTTGGCCTATCCATATTCATCTCCAAGAAGCAGTAGTAAGTAGTTATGCAGTTGACAATCTAGAGGTAAGAATAAGGATGTTTATAAGCATTAGGAAGTAAGTTATAAAATATTTTTTTTCACAGGCACATTATAAACTCTAATGTATGAAATATTTTATTACAATAGAAATAACTGGTAAAATAATTCTATTATTTTGATGATTAAGTAAAAAACTCATAAACAGAGAAATAACTAGGACACCTTTACCATCAACAAGATATACTGCAATGGCCTTGTTAGAAAGATTCATTTTATGTTCTCTAAAAAGTGAAACTCCCAGTGAATAATAAAGGCAACACCATCATTTAAACAGGAACAACCAAACTTTCAAACCTGAAAACTACTACTCCTTTAAGTGTTCACTTCACCAAATGAATTGAAAGATGAGCAGTATCCTTCACCAAAGAATAGGGCAAAATGAATGCTGTAGCAAGAGGCCTGGGATTTTAAAAGGGGACTGACAGTGGCTGCTGATTTCAAACTTTTCTCTATTGTCTCTTTTATAATATAATACCCTATATTTGATGACTTGGTAACTCTAACAATGCTGAAAACATAACAGATATTCAAAAACTATACTGAGAGCATGGTTGAGAATTTCATGTACATTTCCATCCGGATGGAGCCTGATTGATAGATGGGCATCTACTACTCTGCACATGGACACACCTCACATTTTATAGTTTTTATTCTCTCTCTTATTTGGCAATTCTTCATTGTAATTAGTATGACATTACTGAGAATACGTAGGACAGTGTTCACCACATAAATGTAGCTTTTTATTATTTAAGCCTTCTTCAGAAGCCAGGTTCATCCCATCTGGCTGGATCTCTCAAGAAACCTGTGCACTGTAAGTGCCAATGGTAATGTTTATTACCTTAAAACATTACCTGAAGTGGAAAATTTCTGCCATGAAGAGACACTTGGTAATAAATGGTCTTACAGTAAATATTAAGGAACACTGAAATAATTACATAACACAAGTGCTTTTTAAGAATAGTAATAGAAACATGGCAAAGGCACAACTGTAAATTAAACTAAGCAGATTATAAAAGTCAATGGAAAACCAGAACACAATATTCTTACTCATCATCTTAATAGATCAATTTGAATACAGAAAAATCCTAAAAATACTCAGCCCCAAGAATAAAATACCTAACAGTGGGCTTCAGTCAACCTTTCTGGTACATTCTAGCTGAACGAGATACCATACAGCATCTCTTTAAGCACAGCCTACCAATCTGCCTACTCAAATCTCAGAACCTTCACATGTGCTCCACTCACAGGGCCACTGATAGTGTCAGAGAGGTACTTGGCAGAAGGCTTACAAATCTTAAAAAATGCTTGGTGACTCAATGTGCACTGCAAATGAGCCAAGGGGTACCTAGAAATTTTTTGCTGTTCATTTTAAGTTCTAAAGTCTGCTAACACTTATTGATTAAAGCCTAACTACAAATTTAAAGGTACAGAGAGACTTTTATTTTTGAAGAACACTTCTTTCCCTGAAATCAGTTTGGGAAAAATAATTACTATGTAGACCAAGGGATGCTTATTAATACCAACTTCAGTGGAATACAGAATTAATGAAATGTGAACTCCTGTGATGCTAATTCACCAAATGTTTACTAAGCAACTACCATGTGTCAGACACTATTTCTAGGTTTGGGAGATAGAGTCATGAACAAAATAGATTCTAGTGTAAACTTAATCCCTAGCTTCTTAAAGAGATTATATGAAAAAACTACATGCATATGCTATATATCCTTACATTAATTTATATATGTACCTTATATCAAGTAAATGCAGTACATATTTTACAGCAAAATGCATGGAAATTGAGAGAAATGTTATGAGATCCTTACATCTCATTAATTTTCTTAGATCCACCTATTTTTTTGAGGAAACATACTTCTCCATAACAGAGATCAGAGGGAATATAGACTTCACTATACAACTACTTAATTTATCACCACCTTTCAGAGTAGTGGTTATGCATGAAGTGTCATACCTGTACTTATTTATATTGTCCTTAACTAGTAAATTTTATCATCAGTAGATTGATCCTACTGTTTAAATGAAAAAAACAGCTGAAATTTATTATATATATATATATATATATATATATGGCTTTTGAGTTTGAGTCATTCTATAAAAAGCTTCATGGGGAAACTACAATCAAAAGTAGATGAGAAAAAAATACCTTTCAACCAATTAAATTGGCATTGAGAAAATTAGATCATTCAATGGCTTGCTTGTCCTTTAGTCTATAAATACACAAGGTGAGATGGCAAATTCTACAAATCAATTTCAAATTATTTTTACACAAAGGGGTTTAAATCTCAAAGGTTGGTTTCTTTCTGAATATATTTTGTTTTAGAGAGGAATCAAATCACCAGAAACTGAAATTATTCTAATAACACAGAAAACACACTTAAAAAAAAAGTGTTCATAGATAAAACTAAAAGAGTTAAGTGGAGCCTATAGCAATATCCCACAAGTAAACTCCCTATGGCATCTCCCATCACTAGTCCCAAACATGCGTCAACTGACTTACTTAGAAGAAATAGATATGGTAGAAAGTACTATATAGACATTCAATTAGTTGCATTTAGATGAGAAATCCAAGTAACCATTACCTAACTTAAGAGCTTATTAACAGAGGAAAGAAAGGAAAGGAGGAGGAAGAAATAAAAGGAAGATGGGAAGGCAGTTCAATAAACAGGTAGATATAACAAATTTAGAACTCCCTGACTTCTGCTGGAATTATGGCAAATACAGTCTTTTCTTTGTTTACCAAAATCCTATGCATATGCCATTTCCATATTTGAATTCCTAATTGACTCATAAAGTAAAAGAATATTGCCTTGAAAAATGTGAATTGCCTTGATAGATCATAGTAAACAGAAATAGATATAACCCAAAATAGTAATTGTCTTATTCCTCATCAAACAGTCTATTCCTAGAACCAATGAACACACAAAGACATCAATTTTTACAATGATTTAAGTCCTTCATTGTACAAATCACTCAGATTTTCAAGTTCTTAGACTTGATTCCTTCACTTGTAAGAAACTCATTTTCATAACAGTAACTTCAAAGTGGAAGAAATATGAATTCAGTAATTTCAAATGTCTCCCACCTCAAAGATCCAATAATATTTTTAGAATCTTGGACAACTATAAAACCAGGTTTTCTTGCTTACAGATTCACACAAACACATGTGTTTTGTTTTGTTTTGTTTTTTAACTTTCAGTTCACCTTTTGGTACAGAAAAACAATTATCTTTGTAATGCACTGAATTAGTAGCCCTCAAATTCACGTTGAAGCCCCACCCACAATGTGATTGCATTTGAAGATAGGCCCTAAAAGGACATAAAGGTTAAGTAAACTCAAAAGGATGAGGTCTTTTTGTAATAGGACCAGTGGCTTTATAGGAAGAGGAAGAAACACTAGAGCTTGCTCTCTTCACACACACAGAAAAGGCCATGAGGACACAGCAAGAGGGTGGCTATCTATAAGCCGGAAAAGAAACAACAGCAGAAACAGAATTTGCCACCACTCTGATCATGAACTTTTTAGCCTCCAAACCTGTGAGAAAACAGGTATCTGTTATTTAAGCCACCCAGTCTATGGTATCTTATTATGACAGCATAAACAAACTACATAATCTCTAAAAGTGAAGAGCTTGTATTTCTGAGGGAGTTCTTCTCCACTGATAACCCAGCTGAATGAGTAACTGATAGCTACAAAGATGACCTATTTATAAAGAGAAGAGCTTGAAAGAATTTCAGGAATAGTTCACCCCAAAAAATTATTTTTATATACATGTGCTATTCTAAATTAAACAAATGAAATTATCATATTAGAAATAGCACACAGGTTTAACCCATAAGAGATATCACTATGTTGTACCTGATTCTAGGAGTACAAGGGGCCAATGTCGATAGAGAAGTCCTTGAAGAAATCTAAGTAATTTATAGATTTTTTTTGGAAAACAGTAACATAAATATTTTGAAATAGAAATGCTGATTCTTTTGAAACCAAAGAGCATTTGTTCCACACGGTGAAGAAAATTTCAGTGGCTCTATCTCCTGTTCTTGTACCTTGCCTCTAGACTGTATCTAAGTTATTTCTTTGATGCTTTAGAATGAAGGTCTTATCTTCACATATGGTAGTCACTCTGTCCTTAGTTCTACACTCTCAGTGGCAGTGGCTAATATTTCTACAGGATTCACCCTTTCTCTTAATGTTAAAGACAAAGTCACTTTCAGTTTTCAGTAGAATTCTAGAAGAATACACATAAGTTCTTCTGCATCCAAGAAAGGCTTTTAAAATCTTCAGAGGTGTTTGTGGGTGTTTATATAAAAATATGCAAATGTATTTTACATATACATACACTCCATATACCTATTAATTTTAAAGGTATTTTATAATGCATTCAAGATTCCTGAACTTTGATTACATTTTCATTTTTTCAACTACCATTTCTTGAGTGCTTCCTATGTGCCAGGCACTATTATCAGGCTCTTGATATAATTACCTCATTTAATTCTCACAATCTTATAAGGTAGAGCTCATTATCCCATTGTAAAATGCGAAAACAAAGTTTCACAGAGGTTAAATAATCACTTAAATTCTTTCAACTAGAAAGTACAGGAACTAGGATTTATGTCTAAGGTTCTCTGAATTCACAAATTCAGTCAAGAATGTTCCTTTCCTCCAATTTTAAGGAACTATAACAACAACTATCAAATAAAGCATTATTTACATATTCTTAGATTTTTGAATCATCTTAATCCACAAAGGTCTGGTAGCAATATTTTATAATACCTGGGGGATTAGTCAAATCAATATTGGTTGAAGAATCCCATAAGCCTAGCAATTTTCTAGAGGGTTTTAGAAACAATGCAATGTCAACATATAGTGAATGTGATCTCAAATGGAGCACCTTAGAAAATTCCTGGATACAACTGTTAACCTTCCTACAGTGTCGGCATTCTTTCTTGAACAATTCTAGAAATTGATCTTAAGTAAAGGCATTTGGCTACTATTACCTGGCAAAATTATAAATTACTAACAGAAAGAGCAAAGTACCCATTTTTTTCATTCTCTTCCTATATCAAATTAGATTAATATTTGTCAAAGTTTGTAACTTATTATACATAGTTAAGAAATTATCGTATCATTACTTCCCTTCTTTAACTCCTATGAAAACTGCAAAGGGTCCAGTCTACAGTAATTTAATTCATTTTAAAGCTACTTATAAAATAATAATGTGTATATACTAGAAACCCTCACTGCAAGGTGGAAAAGTTCTAATGTTTGAAACATCAAGAAACTCTCAAATTGTATCAATTCCCCATTCCTTAAAACCTGTCACATATGGGGTATCACAGCTCACACTGTGTTCCATGAAACAACAAAAGGATTCAAGGTCAATAATTTTACATGTTAAACAGATTGATTCACTATAGGACTCCTTGAAAGCTTACTAGATTATATGCACTCTGTCTCTCCAGAAGAGCCAAAGTAGGGATTATTTGGCTATTAAAATTAAAATGTGCACTGTCCCTTCCTTTTGGCCTTTCCTTACCCTGCCCCTTTTAAGAGGTCATTCCTATCCATGCATGAGAATTAGCCATGTGACATGCTTTGGCCAATGAAATATGAGAAGTAGTAACGTGTCACTTTCAAGCAGCAGTTTTAAATGCCATGGTTCCACTACCATTCCTTCTGCTTCCACCACAAGACTTGTGCATCCCAGAGGGGTTGCTCCTTCAGCTTTGGTCCAGGAACAAAGAGAACATGGAGCAGAGTGGCAGCAGACTCATAAGGAATGCAAACATGAGTGAGAAAGAAACTTTTATTATTATAAACCACTATGATTTAGGGACTCTTTGGAAAATGAAACATAACTGTGCCTAATCTGAGTGATACAGCATGTTTCCTAAATTTATTGGACCATGGCATCCTTTTGACACATAGCATCTTCTAGGATTTATTTCTTAAGTTATTCCTGGTTTTGTATGGCACTTTTTCTTCTTAGTTAATACTACTTTCAAGATGTACATATATATATAAGCCTTAAGTATATAAGCATATAGTGTTAGCCATCTTTAATTAAACTTCTTAAATTTCATCAACAATTTGAATTTCTGTCAATTTCTAGTTATAGTCAATAAAAAATATTTTGTTGAAATAATCTGATTTAATGTAAGTCAAGACTGCCATAATAATGCCAATTAATGATTTAGTTTTTTGAACAGGTCAGATCAAGTATCCTTCTATATATATGTATTCATATTTAGCAAATTTAGAATACTGCCACATATTTAATTTTCTTTAAACCTCACTATGGTTGACTTCATTTTATGTTAGCAATTGAGATCATATTTGAAATTTCAGCACCAATATTCAAATATTTATAGTCTATTCTGCTGACTCAGTAAAACCACAATCAACTGTACACTAACAGGCATTCTTAAATCCAGAAGTATTTCTAACTTAATTGTGCCTTAAAAGGTGCCACAGAAAGGAGAAAAAATAGCTATATTCCAATATTCTCACTGCCACTGAGATTTTGTGGGTGTTTAAATATCCTGTCAATACACATTCAAGCTAAACTGCATATATTTTTACTGTGTATATAGTCACAGACAACATTTAGAAGAACGGTTCAAAGGTTAACATTCATGCTCACATTGTAAAAGCAACATTCAGTCACATACTAACTAAAACAAGAAGGTAGGCCCAGATATTCTAGACAGATTTAATAAGCTAACAAATAAAAGTACTTAAAACCAAAGAAGATTTAAGGTTCATTTTCAATTAATCAGAAATTTAAAGAAAAGGTTCATGTCCTGAAAACTGCAACTAAACAGTATTTACTATATTTGGTTCATTTTAATTGACATCAAATTCCTTAGTCTTATAAACCGTCAGTCCATCATAAAGTGTTCAGTCATCAGTAAAGGAATCACATACTTTATTCCCAGATTGAGGAAACTCTAGGCATTTAACTAACCATTGTTAAAATTAATCTGAAAGTATTACTGTCATATTTTAAAATCATTTTTTTAAATTCCCAAAGAAATACCTTTGAAAACTTATGTAGAAGAGGACAGAGTTCAGTATCTGTGACTTTTAGTTTGATATAATTTTTCACATGTATATATTTTACAATATCAACTTTTTCTTCATTGTATGGTTTTTATATTCAGAATAGTTTCATGATGCTGCTATACACACATCTATTTTTTTAATAGGTAAAAAAATGCATAATGCTTTGATATTGATTCATTTTTCAATTAAAGTCAAAACCATTACAAAAAACAGCTTCTGGGGAACAGACCAACCTAATATTTACTTAGGTAAGTAACCTCTAGATATTCAACTTCTAGATTGAAATAGGTAATTTTTTTAAAAATCATGATTTTAAAGGAAAACTTAACTTACTTGATGAAGGAGATTAAAATGTCACTTAAAAAAAAATACAAGAAAAAAAATACACAATTATCACACTTCCCTGAAAAATATGGAAGGTGAATCCATCAGATGGGTAAAGTTAAGACCAGTTCTGACAGCACTTAGCTCCTCCTGACTGCTTCACTGCTTCCAGGTGAGAAAGTTTCTTACCGGTCACTTGCTCTTACCGGTCAAGTCAAGACTGTCCATTGTGATTTCAATAGAACATCAGTATTCCAGCTTCTGTGATGCAGCAGGATTCTGTGAAAGAGCCACAGCAAAGTGGTTAAATGGTGAGCCAGAAAGGCCTTTCAGAGCTGATACTTATTGTCATTTAGCAAAATAATCTCCCTCAAAAGTGACTTAACAGCCAATCAAAGGCAGTCAAATTATTAAAAATCCCTATCCTGACACTATTTAGAAAAAGTGGCCTAAAGTTTTTATTGTAAACTTTTATTTAACAAAAAGATCACCACTAAAATTATTCAATGAGATTCTGAGGTTAAAGTTACAAAGACAAAGAATTATAGGCAACCACTTCTCAGCTTTTTGGCTAAAATCAAGTGTAGAATTTACAGGTAAATCTAGAAAAAAACATGCATTTAAATTGACATCCTGAGTAAATTCAAGTTATTTTAAATGACCAGCCTAACCCAACCAGATAAGCTATAGTTCAGATGATATTAATATCTTATATAATTTGTCTTTTAAATGTTTTAAAGATAATGACTGAAGCAAGATAGTTAAAAAAAAAAGATGGGGGTTTAGGGGAGATACACAAAAATAGAGAAAAGCTGTTACCAAAAAACTACTTTCTACCTAAAAATGATGAGGTAAACACAAGAAAGAGGATCAAACTCAGCAAAAGGTGTCCACACAGATAAAATTGAACATTTTATATTAATAATTCTGCAAATATAGGTGTACACTTAAATGATATCATTTTTAAGAATTAAAAAGTTATTTCAGTTTCAGTGTGAGACACATTCAATTAGTTTCTACGGTACTTCAGTAATAACACTAAATTTACACTCAAGAGAGACAATTTCATGCAGATTATGAAAATATATCTTTATGATCAGTAGGCTACAACACACTCTAGAAATCAGATATCACTTATTGGCTTATAACTTTATCAATACTATTAGTCATTTTAAGGCTTGGCTGAGTTTTTTTTTAAATCAGCCACTAGTATATAGAAGAACTGGCTCTTACACATTAAATATCAAAAATGTGTAATGATTCATCTGAGTAACACCATCTAGACTTAGATGATTTGGTGGTCACCCAGTGCTACTGAAAACAACAGTAACTGGAAAGAATGAATAAAATATTAAATGGTCTCATGTGGCTTCATACAAGATACTATTCATTCATCCATATTTTTTAAAACAAGGGTATAGATGACAGAACATATCCAGATATTTGATGCAAACTACAAAGGACACACATGAATATTTTCAAATTAAGCAACTATGTTTTTACTAAAGAACATTCAATTCTGAAAACTGACTAAATAATGGTGTAAAAGTCTATTCTTAATTATCATAACATAGACAACTAACATTATTAAAAATGCTGTTTTAAGAAAATCACATGTATCCTCAGCAAGCTGGCACAATGGAGATATTCACATTCTCACCAAAGCTTTACACAAATGGACCTGAACATCAGCCTGATGGAGAGACACAAGAAAGCCACAGAATTTATGTGGCAATATGAGCAACAGATAGGAACGCCTTACAATCTGCTGTATCTAACATTGCCCAGGCGTCTCTGTTTATTCCCCGAAATCCTGCTCCTGTACTTGCCAGAGACCATCTGATATTGAAAGGAGTCTTGGCTGTCATAGGTTTAACAGGAATCATTTGCCTCACTAGAGTTGTAATCCACTGTACTTTAAACAGGAAAAAGAGAGCAGACAGGAAAGAGAAAGGAACAAAATTAGTATGAACAAACTACAGAGCACCTTCTTCTTAGATATAAGATCCTTGGCCTTTGCACTTCGCAAAAACATATAATAAAGTCAAATTAGAACAACTAAAAAAAAAAAAAAAAAAGAAAATCACATGTATTTTATTTATTCACACACTTCTTCATGTAAATCCATAAAAGCCAGTACTGGTATAAACTAAAAAAAATAATATTAATTTGTACTGCCAAAATTGGGAGAGGTGGCTCCACGATTAATTTTGACAGTGTGGATCTAATTCTTATTTAGTTTTACTCTTTGATTTAAGAAGTGAGCATATGTTATCTGAGAAATAAAATATGCTAATATAGCTTAAATAAAGAACTTCTTTCAGAAGCTCAAAAAGTCAACTTTCACTAATCTACAAGAACCCTTAGAAATTTGTTTCTATAATCAGATATGTACCAAAAAATGGACCATAACTACACCTTACTTTGATTACCATTCAATAATTTATCACCTGTGATGCAACTACCGCTGGATCAAGTGGGGAGAGAGGGGAAGGAGGCTGGCCAAGTGTGGCCAATAGGAGTTTTTAAAAATCTTAGGATAACAAAGAAATTATGTTGGACTTAACTGACCAGGAGAAGGAAGTCAGGAGATCAGTCACAATGGTCAATTTCAAGGCTGAAGATCCTGCCTGAGACAGCTTCCTGAGTTCTGTAAGAGGCAAACTCAGAGACTCCAAATTTTATCTGGCTATCTATCACACATGCCCATATGAGTAGCTTCAGAAAAGCAGTTTCAGCATAAGCTGTTCTGCATTTAAGTTTCAAATACTTTGCAGAGTGCTTTGATTTGATGAAATGAGTGGCTATGTGAGGTGTCAGAAGGGCAGGTAAGCAAGCAGGGGGAAAGTCTCAGTGTGAACACAACCCTGCAGAACTGCGACTTAAATGTGTCCTCAAACCAAAGGAAGAGCAGATTCTTGTCTCAGCCACCCCATTCCTGTCCCTGTTCTCTGGTCCCACTTTGGCTTTCTGTCAACCACACAAGGCCTTGGGTTCCTCCCGCCCATGATTTAGCTCCCACTGCCTTGATAAAAACCTGTTTCCTTTCCCTTTTCAAGGCTGTTTGCCACCCAGGACACCATCTACCGCAGGATGCACACCTAGCCAGGGTTCATCTGGCACAGCGTAGCTTCCCTCTGAGAAACTTCATCACGGCAGGTGGGAGAGCTGTCTATTCAATATCTATTATTTACCTTTCACCACAAATAGAACATCTGACTTGGCATTTGAAACGCCTCTCTTAAAGATACGGCCTAAGCAACCACTGCAGTATCCCAAAGCAACCGGCTTTCTGGCACAGCTTACACACTGCCCCTTGGGGTGCTGTTCTGAAAAGCTTATTATACTAAAAAAGGTGAGGTGCCACTTACAATGAGGCAGACTCCCAATTAGTGTTAATGTCCAGTATAGCATTCAAAGGCACATCATGGCAAAATCCCACCCTATGCCAACACTATGTGTTTAGCACCCTGATGTCACTACTACCTAGTCAGTGCAGAAGGAACTCCAAGGCAACCATGTTGTCCACTTACACGGAAGAATATTTAATCCCCATGAATGACTGCTTTTCTGATGTTTTCATCAGTTCTTTCAGTAATAGATTAAGCTTTAACTAACTCATTTTCATACATAACCCTAATTCAATCAAGCTCAATAAAAGTCATTTTGGACTGCAATTATTTGCTAAGGAACAATTACATTCAAATGAGAAAAAAATTGCTGGGCATGATACAATGCACAGTACAGATGCCTCTCCATTTATGGCGTCAGAAACAACAAAAACAACCAAACTGCAAGAAGAGGAAGTAGATTTTTTCCCTCATCCTCCTGAAAATAGAATACGCTGCTTTTTCACCTGAAGGAAACCAAAGAAAGCAAGTTTCAAAATTATTTCCAATTATGTTTATGCTTTGAAAGGGCCTGCATTTCTAATCTAAGAGTCAGCATGACCTCTGAAAGCCAAAACAAGTCCAGGTCACAAATAACAGTCTTAATATCCACTCTTTCACCTAATCTTTCACTAGTTTCCTCCATTTCCCCAACACTGTATTCCAATCTCCACTTTACATTACAGGTTTTCTTAAAAGTATTTTTCCTGTATTAAAACCACTTCTTTACATAAATGCAATTCTTCTATTTTCCTCAACTCAGTCTTTTAATATACTACATGTTCACAAATAAAACTTAAGTGTTGTTTATAAATAAAGTTAAATACACACTCCAAGCTCTTACTTCTATATAATATAATATTTGTAGTAAAAAAATTTATCATTGATTTAATGTAATCCTGACCTGTTCTGTGTATATATAAGGTCCCCACCCAAAGAAATACCCCATATTCCTTTAATCTCTTCAACAGTTGCATCTGGGACATTATACAGTAATATAGTACTGAAAATGCATACCAGGTATTACTCAATTTTGGCCAGTGAATTCCATGCTTCAGGTCATTGTGGTCCACCACAGGCCAAATGAGGCTTTTCCTAGAAATCACAAGCTGATAGTCTGACCTCCAGTTAAATTATTTGCTGAAATAAAATATCTTCAGATAGACAAAGGTAAGTGCAGGGAATACACACATGCACACATATACACACACACATACATATATACAGATGTAGAGATATGCACATATACACAGATATGTGTATATGTATGTACATATATGCTTTGTTAACAAAAGTACTATCTTTATTCATATTTTATATTGTCACTGTTTTTACATATAAAAAATAAGTACAATGACAAGGTATGAATAAAGACAACACACTTGTTAATATCACCCACCCCACCTGTCTTTATAGTTGAAGCTTAAACGGCAGCTATTTCACAGGCATTTAGGCCACGCACCAACATTTAACAGAAATTTCAAGTGTCAGCTATACTGAGAATGGAAATCTCTTAAAACAAAATGCAAATCTGAAGTAGCTCTTTGTCATCTTCCCACCTCCACCATTACATTTCCTCATGACCCAGAGCTTTTCGGTTAAGAAATCTTAAACAGAGTAATAAAGGCAAAATAAGTCTTAAGACTTCCCTAGATATCTAACAGTAAACCAAAGTGACTACTAAATCATTACAGATTTGTCTAATCTGTTTGAACTTCCCAGTAAGGTGTTAGAAAACCCCAGCAGGCAGAGACAGAAAACTCTAGTCATGGTTTGACACGGACCTTTTAGAATAGCAAGATGAAAGATTTGGAAATCCTCTACCCTGCAGTACTCAATATTGACTAATACTATATTATAAAATATTATACTTATATAATATATACTGTTATAATGTATAATTGTAATGTAATATAATATTATAAAATTAGGCTTTAAAAACTACCTACTACCTGTCTACCTGCCAAGAGCACGAAGATACAAACAATAAAACCTTATATAGTTTGAGAAATTATTAATGACCCACTATGTATTAACACACTGAAGGCAGTATAGAAGTTGCTGTTTTCTGGAAGCTGATGACCTAGTTGGGTAACCATACACATGTAAGTTACACAATAATAGAAACGTATAATGTCAAGAATTTTTAAAAGTTAGAGTGCACAAGGGACTCTTTTAGCAGATGAATAAAGTTGGAACCTGAGGCACCAATGGCAATCTGACAACTGGGATATGGAGAGAGGATGGAGGAGGGAAACAGGCACACAATGTGCCCAAGTTCAAAACGGGAAGAAGAACGCTAGAAGGGACATGAGGCAGGTGTGGCTGAAGAGCAGGGCTAACATCAGAAAGTGAAACATGAAATGTGGGCAGATGAGAAAATAATGAAATTTGCTCTTTTTTCTCTCCATAGTCTCATAAATAGCAGAACAGAGTTAGCAACATGGCGTTCCACAAAGCACACTGACCTTCAGACTAAACCCCACATCCACCATTTACTATCCTGCAATCAGAGGCCAATTCCTGAGACTCTCTGAGCCTCTATTCCTCACCTGCAAAATCAGATAACAATCCCTACACCTCCAAAGGATGCCTTATGTTACGGAAAGATCTTATAAATACAATGGGCTTGGGATATAATAAGTGTTCAGTAAATGTTAGTAATCTCACTAGTGTTAAAACTAAGTGATAGGAAAACATTTAATAAAGTTACATTGTGAACGCACGGAAGTTTGCCTTGAATATTCTTAGCATTTGGATGCTATGTGAATTGCCAGCTTTTTAAATGGCATTTCACTGTACATTTTAACTAAGGTGGTTTTAACATACGTTTAATTCTGACACTCTGAACAACCACCTTTTCTCCTACCAATTTTGAGGTACATAAGCTGATTTGATAACATGGATATTTTATTACAATGCTCATTTGCCGTAAGATTGTTGTTTCAGGGACCATGGTGGAGCCATGCATTTCTGCAGTCTCCCTAAGTGACAGTGGAAAATGAGTAGGCATTAGTCCAGTCAGATGACTTGGCAGAGAGGCACTGAATGCCTCTTTTATACTCCTGTGAACTATACAAATGTGCCTTTGGCCTTCTCAGGCAAGGAAAATTGCACATTTAAAGCAGGAGTTTCACTTCTAGAAAGAGTATAAAAACCTGCTTGCCAGCAGCTACATCAGGAATACCTACAGGGAACCCCCAGGTACATTGGGAAGATTCATTAGCTCTACCAAGCCACTGAGCACTGAGCTGGAAAATACACAGTTAGGATAATCCCAGCCTCTTGGGATATCCCACCCATGCACTACATGGGTTTGCCGAAGTAAACCCTGGCCTACACACTTTAGGAATCAGCCTGTAACTTCAAGGAGGGTTTCTGCGAATGGAACCACTGGAGGAATCTCGGGCCAGCCTGCTTTCACTTCAGTGAAATAATTCACTGTATAGAGAAATCACACCCCTTCTTAAGCAATTTAGTCCAAAGTCACTTGATAAAACAAGGAAATTGGTCATTAGCAATTTATACATAATGTTAAATGGAAAAGAATTCTGTTCTGAGAAGGGACACTAGTCTTTCCTTTTATTCCTGTAATTAATTAAATTGCACAAAGACATTTAAAGAAATATAAATATGAATTTAAGGTTTTATGATGTTATCCAAAAGAAAATTTCTATTAAAATTTATATTGTGTTATTTTTTTAAAAACTGTACCATCCAGAAGTCTCTGTCCCTTTCAGGTATGCCTAATGTGTATCCAGAAAATAGCTTAGCAGCAGAAAGACTCTTGACCCAGATATGTTAACTGCAGGAATATTTCTGTTATGAAGACACAAAAGTGACCCCAAAAAACGGGTCAAAGTGAACCACAGAAAGTGTCAATACAATCCATTTTGAAGTTATTTACTCACAAAGCAATTATTCCTAAGACAAATAATACCACATGGTAATTAGCTATTTTAAGTCAGAAAATCCAAGAAACTTTCCTTAGGGGGAACAGGGAAATCCAATCACAACATTTCCATAGCTGCAACTAAGACAGACCCACAAAGGTGGGTGGACAAAAGGTGTTCAGCTGGTGTGTGACTAAACTGGGACAATACGCCAGGTCTGTGCAGTGCTTTTCCCATTGCTCCACACTGCTGCCACCCCTGTAGGAATTCATGATTCCTTACTAGACATTCCATGAAATCATGGAATCACAGAATGTTGGAGGCAGATGGAAATGTCTGCCTACTTCGACCCCTTTGCACCCACAGCTAGCTGGTGGAAGAGAGAGGCCAGAAGCCCTGCTCCTGCCACGAGTCAGGGCTTTTGCCCCACAGCACACTCTCCTCCATACTATCAATCGGTTTAATTTGCAGTTTGCCATCCACAGAACAACAGCAGGAAGCTCCAGACCAGGTTACAGTAGATCCCTATTCTTCCTGTGGTTTTCCTAGCAGCAATCAATGCTCAGGTGGAAAAGGATCATAAAAAAGGACCTAACTTTCCACTCTCAGGTCAAAGTTAGCGAAGGTTATTGGCTCTGGAACACTTTCCCCTTTCTAGTCTAAAGGCAGAGAAAGACACCTCTTGGTTGTAGAAGTGAGCATGCAAAATACTTCTTTGGTTTCTAAATATTCTTATAAATACCTTCGAGTAAAAAGTTAATGCTGGTTTACAGGTTGGGGGAAGGGAGTCTATGGGAACTCTGTACTTCCCACTCAATTTTGCTGTGAACCTAAAACTACTCTAAAAAAATTAAGTATATTAATTTAAAAAGTTAATGCCAAATTACTTCATTATGAACATATTAAATTATATACTGACTAGAGAACGACAAGCCAATACCAGTTGAGGATATATAAACAGTAATTCTCCCTTAAATGCTCACTCCTACAAGAAACACCAAGTACCCATTAAAATTATGTCCTCCACTAAAACTAAGCACATGCCCTACAACAACCTCAGGACAGTAAAAATGCTCCACTGGCCACTATCCTTAATAAATGCCCTCTGCATTAGTCACTACTGCCTCTATGATACGGTAGTCAGTATTTCACATAATATAAAATACTTGGTTCAAATTAAGTTGATTCAAAAGATCAAAGGTAATATTCTCCAAGTAATACACAACGGTATCCTTTGTCACTAACTCCAATAGAGTGACCATCAGAGCTCAGTGTTATACAACCCTAGGGGATACAAGTTACATGGAATACAAGGATTAAAGGTATATCCTCAAGCAGCAGTACTGAGAACTATTCCAAATAGCAAATATTCTGAAATTTTAAACACTTTAAACTAACAAAACAGATTTTGTCACCTTTCAAGTTAAAAAGGAAAATCACTGTAGAAGCCTCATATAAATGGGCGGATAACAAACCTCAAAAGTGTATTTTCTTGAGCAAAAAATAATTGACATACATGTTTTTGCCTGTCTAGTATACATGTATCTCTCCCTTTTTCTGGTAAAAAGCACTCTGATTTTTGGGAAAATACTTCTCTGTGCTCACAGTTCATGTAACTTGAGTGGGACTGGTCTAATTTTACCCAAGTTTCAGGGATAGAAATATCACCCAGGCTTGGTTAATAGTTTATTCTATCTTAATGGACCACTGCAGTTGGGTGAGGAATGGGTATGAAACCTCAGTCAGGGCACAGCACACAAAATAAATAACAGACATGTTTCCCTATATTATTATTACTGCCTCAAGTGAGAGGAGAAAAGGAAGTAGAATGGTTTGCAGTTTTGTTGTAAGAAGAGAAAAAGAACATGAGTACTGGAACATATACACCTGTTGAAAAGAAATGAGGGTACTGATTTATCTTTATTTCAAATTCTAATTTCAACAGATTTATTCAAATTTTTTTGGTACATAACATTCAATAAGTCAAGATGTTTAAATTTTCAGTCTGCCTTTCTGTAACATTGATTTCTCTTTTCAATTTATATTCCTTTAAAGAGAAATCTCAGGAGTCAACAAAAACACTGGAAAACTTGCTAATATTAATCTCACTCTTAAAACTAATTCTAAGGGCATTTCCAATGTCTTGACTGGTTACATATGCTGTCTGTAAATTTGTTATGAAATTTGTTATGTATGCTTAAGTGGAAAGTAGCACACAATTCATTCTCCATGCCTGAAATTATGTTTTTTCTTAGATTTGGGGGGAGGGGGAATAGACTAGTTGGGAATACAGTTTTTGCTTTGTGAGAGTTACCCATACATATTTCTGGAAAAACATAACAAATTCTTAAGCAGTTAAAATAAAGTAAAATATAATGACACCAAAACTATTCTGAATATAATTTTTAAAGGGAATCTTCTTTGTAACTTGAGTTACTTTATAGATATAAATAGTCAAAAAGAACCAAAAAATTAGGTATCACACAATATATTGAAATTCTTTTCCTCACTAAATCTCTTACATTAGCTTACTTGACCCAAGCCTCTTTCACAAAAGTTGAACATAATATATGTGATGTGTTCACACATGAACATATACACACAACCAAGAAGCTCAACTTCATAGTGCTGAGTTGAAAGTCACTCAGATTCCAGAGAGCACTTACTATAATTTAAAAGCAGTAACATAAGTATTTGTTTCTTACTTTGAAGGAAAGATGGATACAAAGAAAGGAATGTCATGTAATATAAATTCAGACCTAGGATATATTTCCAAACATTAGCTATAACAAGGTTTTACAGTGCTCTGAAAATGCCAAAGCCTGCTTCAACAACACAGTTAAAACTAAACTTCAAATAATTTTACTTTGGGGGTCAACCGTAACAGGAAGACTAGTAATGTATCTTGGATTCTGATTCTGGCTTGTGGTTCACAGACTTCAATCAATCTAGTCAACAACATCAAGGGTTTCATATAATCAATTTTGGGGACTCTTCAAGATATAATCTAAGATACAGACTTAAATAGATTTGAAATTCAAGTCTATTTTATACAGTACAATATGCACCACAGTTCAACACTGTTGCTAGCAAGACAATCTGAATTAACTAATTAGATTCACCTTATTCCATACTCTACCTCCATTACCCTTCCTTTCATCAAGGCAACCATTTTAATATGCTTACTGAGAATGACACATCAGGTAAACAGAGGCAGAGGAGAGGGCAGATGCTATTAAGAGGGAAATCTCTTTTGAAGCCCAATATGAGAACTCAAATAATACTTTTCTTCTATTTGTTTTCTGAGCTATGCTTTTTTTCTCAGAGCAAAACTGAGTTGAAGAGTCAAATCTCTGCCCACCCCATCTTCACCATTATCTTGAACCTGAGCCCACCTAACTCTTGGTAGAGGATGATGGAAAATGGGACAGGAAGAGAGAAGGAATTGATAAGGCTAATTAATGTAAACCTGACATGCCCAACATACCAGATAATATATCTTTCAGAGAAAAGTACAAAGCAGCTGCAAGCCATCTAAATTTCACTGTAGAAGGGTCCATGAAACACTGTACTTTCTGTTCCCTAACACTCAACTACTCAACAGAATCTCAACAAATACATAGAGCTGTTTGCTTATGTGACATAAAGATTCAAAAATCAGAGGAAAAGTACTACAGAATTGGTCCTATGAAAAATTAAAGCTGAAGTTGGTGTCCTCCAACTTTCTTCACAAATCTCCTTTCCTCCAAAGACTCCTCAAGTACCAGTGGAAGATTCATTAATCAATCCTTCACATCAAAACTTGCTTTTACATGAATGACTGCATGTTTACAATATAAAATTTGCATGCTAACAAGCATTATGTGTAAGTAAAACTCGCCAAATGTGGAGTAATAGAGTAGGTAACATAAAAGCCTAAACTTAGTAGCATTAATTGGAGTGAATAAAAATCTTAAAAGTATAGAATAGAGGTGCCTACCTTAACTGAAAAGCATGTAAAATGACATACTGCAATGTGAGTCAGCAAAGTATTCAAAGAGAAGCCAGACTCTGGAACTACACTGTCCAGCAGGAAGGGATAAAAGCCCACTCCACCTGGTGCTGTCTGTATCAGAGTAAGGACAGAAAGAACTCAAAATGCCTCTAGACCAGATCACTGAGTGATGGACAGGGGCTAAGCAAACCTGCGGGGAGCAAAATGGTTAAAGGAAATGAAAATGTTACCCTGTTAAAGAAGTGCTGTTTTCATATCCTTTTGGGGTCTTATAAAATAAGAATCATCAAAAATAATTTTAATGGTGGTTTTAGAGTTTAAAACTGGAACCTATTAACAGATGTTCCTAGGAAGCAGTTTGAGGTGTTCAGCATGAAAAAACAGTTTCTAACCATCAAATCTGTCCAAAAATGACATGAATTTTTCTTGCATATTTCTCCAACAATGGAGATGTTCAAGCAAACTTTAGGAGTTACTGTATGGGGATTCATGCAGGATGCTGAGAGCTGATGTCTAAGCTGTAGTCTTAAGATCTAAGCATTTCAAGATTCTCTAGCTTCCTGAAATCAAAGCGAATGAGAGCCAGAAGCCATGAGGTCTGGAATACCTTACGCCCAGGGGTCATAGTGCCCAGCAACCACAGCTCAGCCCCGTGCTCCAACTGCCAGAAGTGCTGCTGCAGAAATACAGCAAAGGAAAGTTTAATTTGCTTGCACTTTAAATCACAATGAATATTAGTACTAGTCAGACTGTATTTAATGAACTAAGAATCGATCATATGCTAGTTTCCACTTAAAGATAGTACAGATCTTTTCATATAATCAAAAGATCTAATATTAATACAATTCAACTATCACCTATACTTATGCTCATATTATTACACTGACTTGAAACTGGATTATAAGAAATTCAAAATAAAGATTATTATCTAATTTCATAGGGCTGTTCTTTGGAATCTGAGACACTTTATGAACATGCAAATCTATAAGAAGTTATTAAAGTAAATGATATAACAAGGTTTTTTTTCTATTTTATGTATTAAGAAGATAGAGCCACCAATAGCTTAAGTTATTCTCATCCACTTCACAAATAAAAAAAATCTCCAAACTGGTAAATCATTCCATCACAAGGCTTCTCTATGTGCACTTCTACAAAATCATTATTTTATGAACATCCCAAAAGACTAGGTGACTGACTATAAGAAAGGAAAGCATTTATCAGAAACATTTGACTAGGGATTTTATTTTATAATTTTTACCTTACAGATATAAGACTATATTTTTATTTCATTATCTTACAAATTTTGCCTTTTAGCGTATTTTTAGTTGAACTTGCAGGGTGGGAAATGCACCCTGGAATTGAACATCACTAGGTTAATATCTTGGTAGGATTAACATACCTTCTAATTGACTTTCTGAGGGATTTTACCATTGTATCCCTGCCACCTCCATTTCCTTTCAGTTAAAATTCCACTGTACAGATAACTAACTACTTCAATACTTTGATACCTGCCTGGTGAGCTCTTTTGGTAACTGTACATTTTTATTGTATGAACCCTTCTCTGAATGGTTATACCAAACATCTAACAGGAAAGCAAAAAAATGCCCACAACCCTAATTTTACAAATCATTTTTCCTCAATAAAAATGAACTTCAAATACAGGCAGATACATCTAGCCATGTTCAAAAACTGAGATTACTAATAAACAAATGGAAACAAGCATTTCTAAGACCCCACCAGAAGGTTCCCACTAGGATCTGTAACTGGGACATGTTAGCCAGCTCTTGATTGCCAGTGATAAGGAAGGCAACTAGATAAAATATTCTGAAAACCATTTTCAGTTCACCTTGGAATACTCTGTCTTCAAATAATTATCTTAAAATTATATAACATACACACAAATAATTTGAAAAGTTTTAAAGCACATAAAAATTTAAATACTACCGATGTTTCTTATTATTAAAAATGAGTAAATTTTACATTCTTAGCTACAGGACACAAAAGCAGCAACTAGAGAGAAGTTGAGTCTTTGGTAGTAGCTAAGGAAAATTGACCTGAGATTGAAATGTCAACAGGTGCTATGGAAAAATCCACAAATAGCAAGAAGAATAAATACATGCCATGACTGCTACTAAAAAAGACAGTATCTTTAAAAACAAAACAGAACCCCAAAATTGTCTTAAGTTACAAAGTATTCGTTTTCTTTTTTTTTTTAAGCTAATTCTAAGCAAGGAGAATGGTCTGTAGCCCAAACATGCAGGAATAAAACTTATACTATGTATCAAACACAATGCTTAATTGAACTCTTCTAAATAACCTAAGCCAGGACATTTATTTGAAATTTTGATTTTTTTCTTAACACTTCACTTTCTCCCATCAAGCAGGCGTTTTATGGTGATTATCTTCCTCTTTGTTCTAACCTAAGTATCTTCACTATTTTCATCCAAGTGGTTGACTATCGACTATCATCACTGCCTGCCTGAGGCACTTTGTGCAATGGGAATGGTTAAGCAACAGTCAGATGTGCTGAGTGAATGGGGGATAGTTCCAAATGAGCCCAAGGGCTTAAAGTGAGCAGACAAGATGGTATTACCTTACTATCATGGAAAGCTGGGTGTCCTCGAGGTTGGGGGTGAGTTACTAGCTAAACAGTTTGTTCCAGTTGGCAGAGATCCAGTTTGTGATCTCTTCTTTTCCATGGAGTGTAACATGGAATGAACCAGAAAACTACTGAGCAGAGAGGCAGGACTTAAGAGTCATCCAAACACAGACAGGTTAAACCTATGGTTGAGCAATGTCATCCAGGATCCTCACCTAAGAAGAGAGGCTCAAAGACTGAAATCTCAGGGTACCTTTGAAACTGCCTTTCAAGAGTTCCTTCAATACTGTGAGAAGAGTTAGGAAAGACGCTTGAGAGGTCATCACCTTTGCTCACGAAGACAGTGTTGAGTACTTTGAGGAGTTGGTATGACCTCTTGCCAGGCTAATCCTTCAGGCAGCACCCTAAAGCCTGGCCTATAGCGCACATTGTTCTTACACGACTTTTCCTTAGGTTAACAATCCCACACATTTCAAAAGATCTCTACATGCCAAAGCATACTTCACTCCCTGAATTATGTTCCTTTGGCCAGATCATATCCTATTTTCTGTTAAAACTGGTTTAAAAGTGAAAGATAAGCTGACTGCATTGCCAGGTCACAGAAATGACAAAATGAAAGGGATGGGGCCAACCCTATCTGAAAATCTAGCATCACTTTCCCCACCCCTCACCCCAGAAATGTAGTTCAGTTCCAAAAATTTAGACAATGTCAGCAACCAAAATAATACCAGGTTTGTTTTTTTTCTTGGAGGACAGGGGGTGGCGAGGAGAGAACATATTCAAATATAAAGGGTAGCTGTATTTTGAGACATTTAACTACTCAGAACCAGTAGGGACCTCAACAGTTTTCCAAAAATGCAGCTTTTGAATCAACCACTCTCAACCTAGACTACAAAACACAATCAAAAGACACATTTAAAAGTGCAGATATGCAGGAACTTCCTATCCTAATAACCATACAGTTGACCACTAAACAATGTGGGGGTTGGGGCACTGACCCTCCATGCAGTCAAAAACCTACATTTGTCTAACTTTTAACTCCCCAAAAACTCAACTAATAGCCTATGTTGACCAGAAACCTTAATGATATCATAAACAATTAACACATATTTTGTACATTACGTGCATTATATATTGTATTCTTGCAATAAAGCTAGAATCTCCCCCCAAAATTTCCAATACATTTACTGAAAAAAGTCCCTATGTAAGTAAGTGGACCCACATAATTCAAACCCATGTAGCTCAAGGGTCAACTGTCATCTGCAGGGTTGATCTTGGGTATTAATAGCACTAAAAGCTTCCCAGGTGACTATAAGGTGCAGCCAGCCAGGCTTGAGAACCACTATGGATATATACACAAGGACTAAAGTGACAGAAATTAAGCACTAAAAACTGATAACGCTTGTGGCTGAGGAGCTCAGGTGGTTCGAGCACAGGGTTAAAATGGACAGAAGTAATAATGAATCAGACCAGGTAGGCTTATTCTCTTTTACAGCAAGACATCTCTATTCTGACAGGCATCTCAACAGTTTATGTTTACGCTATACGTATGAACAGATCTGTGTAAAAAAGATACTGGAAGAAAGTTCCTCAATACAAGCAATGTAGAGTTGTCTTTAAATTCACAAAACAACAAAGAGATGCTGTTCTGTGTGTCAGCCATGCACTCTCCTATCTCCTCTCCCTTATTGATAATTTCAGCTAAAAATATGTTTTGCAACACAGCTGGCTAGTATGAAGGTTGCATTCTGTGGCTACAAGGGCAGAATTTCTCTATATGCCCAGTTGGCTACAACTGGATATATGTCATAATTATTATTTAAACAGATAGGACACATTAGACACTAAATAGTGTTTGTAGAAAGAAACAATATGTATCCCATGCCTCAAAGTTAATGACATAGGTTACTGTCTTTAACATATTAATGATCTTAGGGTAACTAGGCGGTGGACAGGACAGGTGGTGACAGTGGGAGAAAAGTATACCCTCTGTGAGGCTGCCTAATTTATTTGACATTGGCATTTAAAAAAATCATTCCATAAGGCTGCTCAACATCATGTGCATAATTAGTGCTAACTTAGGGACTACTATTCTCTCATGACTTTTTGTATATTTGTACCTACATTAATAGTTTGGTCATTATATGTAGAAATAAGAGATTTACATTTTCATAGATCCTGGATAGTTTTCAAATGAGAGTTTTGGAAGTTGTTTTTTACTTTGTTTCATTTTGGTTTTGGTCTGTTTCCTTCTCATTAGTAATTAATGTGCAATACAGCTTCCTTAGTGAAGAGGTGCCAAGGGACAAAGCTACTATCCCCTATAACTGGGTAACCTACTCAGATCACTCAATCACACAGCCTTAGCTCTGCAAGCTCTGTATAAAGAAACCTACATCTTATCAGGGGAAAAAAATACTTAACTACCCTAGAAATTGCAGGCTTCCCTGAGCTCAGATCAAACATTTAAAAAGTAAACACTTCACGATTATAAAGAAATCAAAACACTTCAAGTGGGAAAGATCAAGGAAGTAAAAACACTATTCTTAAGGAACACAGTAGTTGTCTATCTATAATTTTTCTAGACAGAAAGATGCTTCCATTATCGTCCAATACCTATTATGAGTTTAACTTCTCAATTTTTTAGTTCCTATTTTACTTTAATACTAGAAAACAAACTCTGCAGCTCAGATTTCAGTGCAAAACAATGTAAACTACACATTTTGACCAAAGAACTGCTAATATTAAGTATACAAAGATAACTAAACATCAATGATGGCCAACTATTTGATGCCACATCTACTTTTATTTCAGTTTGATTTCAAAATGTCTCCTAATGTTCAGTGAATTTTACTTTGTCAGAGCATTCACTGAGATAACTGCAGATAACTTTCCATTTGTTGAACTAAATGGAAATAACTTCAATGAACTCTAAAACAATAAGTTTTCTCATATAAAAATAGTATATGTAGGAGAACGATGAGAAAAAAAATTATTTAATCTGTCTCAACACCTTTGTTTTCTAAGAGCCTTTCAAGTGACTGGTTTTATATTTTGACATCTAAGTTGGGAGATATTTTATTTATGAAGAATTTGTGTAATGTGTTTTATTTTCATTCCAATATAAGGAGAAAGCAAACACTCATTAAATACTTTTTTTGCACAGGCACACAATTTTCATTTATAATCAGCAACTATTTAACTCAATACACTTTCTAAAAAAATATGAACCCATTTATATCTTTCTGTGCTGTTTAAAATTGTTACAAGGAGCATTTAAACCTTTAATATAATTCTTAAAAAATATGGAGCCCTCCAGTGGCCATGTATTTATATATTACCATTTAAAGAAAAACATTAAATGAAGAGTTCTCTTCATCCTTTTTTACAACAAATTGAAGAAACTATTGTTCATTCTTGTTATATATAATTTTCTAAATTAAGTGTCCTCTTCAAAATAAGCCATACTTACATCATCATCAGTAGTAAGATATAGTCTACTTAGAAAAGAAAAAAAAATATTTTGAACTTGTTTAACCTTAGAGAAAGTAGAGGAAATTAAATGATATTCAATTACACACAAAAAATGCATGTATCAATCTTGAAATACATTATTCTTCCTCAATGATCATGTGCTAGGTGATAATAAAATTAAATGAGTTCACTATGGGTTAAAATTGTTGCTTACAGCATTTCTCAATATTCTTGCTTCAAATTCTATCTGCTACTATCACTTGATACCGAAGTAAAAAGCAACCTAGTTTTTAATCAAATTTAACAATTACAAAAACAATCTCAAAACTTTCCTCATCATTGTTCATCTCTTTTTCACAGTCACATATAAACCTTCCTCTCATTTGGGAAACAACTAGAAACTGATTTCTACTGACCAGAACCATCAGTGAAAGACACACCCATCAAACAGGAGTACCTACTAGCTTCAGAAGCTTCACTGGAATAATCTCATTTAATTATTAGAGTAATCCTGTAAGATAAGGTAGTAGGCGGTCTCCAAGATGGTCCCCTCCTAGGACATCACCTTCCACATGGAACAGAGGTGACCTATGTAGCCAACTGGATACTACAGAAATGAAAGAGAATTCCGAGGCTAGGTGGTAAAAGACATTGGACTTCAGCCTTGATTTCTCTTTAACTGCTTGCTCTGGGGGATGCCAGCTGTAAAAGTCCTCTGGAAGGATCCATGAGGCAAGGAACCCTGTGAACCTTCCTGCCACCAGGCACAATCTCGCCAGGGATGTGAGTGAACACCTTGAAGTGATGCTCCAGCCCCGGTCAAGGCTCTAAGTGGATGCAGCCCCAGCCAACACCTTGACCACAGCCAGAATAACCAGCCAAGCCACCCCCAAATTCCTGACCCGTAGAAATTGTAAGATAATGTTTATTAAGGTTCTTGTCAATTTGTTACACTTCAGGAGATAACTAACACAGTTGATACCACTACTGTCCCCATTTTTATGGAAGAACACAGGGGTAGTTAAGACTTTAAATATCTCTAGGAAAAAGTGTATTTTTTTTTGGAAACGTTATACCTCTCAGTTCCTAGCTGACCATTTCCCAAAACATTTAACCTGCAATAGTCCAGACTGTCCGGTCACCCATACAGAGTTTCCTCCAGCTTTGCTTGGTTAAATATATTAATATCCCTAAACTTAAAAAAAGTTAATTATTGGCAGAAAATAAAAGTGTTATTGATTATATAATACGTGGCATATTCTCAGGTTATATTCCAAATCTGTGATATGACTTATGTGTAAGTGAAAAACCCCTTTTCTTGTAACCTTTCTTTGTAGATCAGGAAGTAAGACTGCTAACATAGCAAACAAAATTTGACTTAATTTATCTAAATGCATGGTTGTACGTGGTGGTTAAAATGCACTTACATATGCCAAAAGCTATTTAGTTGCATTATATTAAGTATTTAATTCTAACAACCCTTTGAGGTTAAGTCCTATTATCCCTGTTGTCATACAGATAGAGGTTAATGAAATGTTAAGGAACTTCTTGAGAGCACATATAATGGCAGAGGCAGAGCCACACTGAACCCCAGCGGTCTAGCTACTGAGCCTATGCTCTTAACCATGAGCCTATACTGACTCTCCTAATCTCTGATCTATTTATTTCAAAAGTACTATGGGTAGGAGAAAGACCATATATTTTGAAATTATAATATTTAAGTTATAAAACTCCTTTAATCTTTATGATTTAACCACTCTAAATCTGTTTTTCTCATCTGTAAAATAGGTATAAAATAGATGTTTTTTTTATGACTATTAAATGAAAACTTAATAAAAAATGCATAGTTAATAAAAATCCTATACAATGTCAGTCCCATAATCAATATTTATTCATGTTTTATCTTTTCCCCATAGGCAGGTTTTTAGCCAAGGAAGGGATCTTCATTTCACAGCCCCATTTAAGATCTTGTGTCTAATTTTGTATTCATAACTTGTTTTCTTTTTCTTAAAGAGGGCCTCCAAATTGTATGACCTTTAGACTCCACAAAACCTGAATCTACCTCTTTGCTTCCCATTAATTATTTCAAAACTAAACCAGTCCCAATGGATTCCAGTCTGGGTGAGAGGGAGTAAATATACTCCACATTGTCTGTCCCATTAAATGTAGCTATAATACCTGGACAGAATGTATGACATTCTTTTAAGGAACGGGGATAGAAAGGAAGAACAACAAAATTTGAAGTACCATTTTCTCCATTCTCTCTCATATTCAACCTCATGCATTTCTGCCTTAGCAAAGGGAGGCAGCAAAGACAAATGCACAAAGAAGCAAAAACTGAGCAAGGGGAATCTTCATCTCTGATTAGAGGAACATTTGTCCCACAACGGTGGGGCAAACCCTGTTGCTTTTATCCTAATTTTATCCTCAGATCACTTATCCCCAGACATGGACACAATCATGGTAACTACAAAGTAGAGCATGGTATATAAAGCCCAGCATCTCAACCACAGAACCTAAACAAAAGTGGAAGATAACAGAGAGCTCTTTATGATTCTTGGGTCTCACCCCAAGCTACACATTCATAGATATGATCCTAAACAGGGTACATAGACATTTGAACTGAACTACTGGATGGAGCACCATCAAATTCCGAGATTGGCCCCTAGGTGGCAAATAAGTGGGTCACATCCAAATAACAATGAAAACGCTTTGAAACCCAACTGACATAGAAGCCACAATTCACAGAGGACTGGCTGGAACTTGAATCCTGAACTTAACTGAATCAATTGCCTTAAAATCAAAATAACAGTATTTTCCAATAGAATTTTAAAAGAACCCAGAGTCTTATAATAATCAAAATATCCAGGATAAAATCCAAAATTAGCCAGCACATTAAGAAATAGGAAGAATCTCAAGTTGCGTGGAAAAGAGTATCAATAGACACCATCTCTGAGATGATGCAGATGTAAGAATTATCTGGTAAATATTTTAAAGAGGCTTTATAAAAATGCTCCAATAAGTAGGGGCAAACACTCTTGAAAAGTATGGAAAGACAGAAAAGACTTAAGAGGTAGTGAACAAAATGGTACAGCTTCTCTGGAAAACAGTTTGGACACTTCTCATATAAACACGCACTTACAATATGCAATCCCACTTTTAGGTATTAACCTTGGGGAAATCAAAACTTATGCTCACACAAAAATCTGTACATGATTATTTACAGTGGCTTTGTTCATAGGTAAACAGATAAACTATAATATATATATAAAATGGAATACCACTCAGCAGAAAAAAAAAAGAATCTGCTATTGATACAAGGAACTTGAAATGAATCTGACATTACTGGAAGTGAAAAAAGCCAGTCTCAAAAGGTTACACATATCATATGATTCCATTTTTACTACATGCTCCAGAAGACAAAACTATAGTAATAGAGAAAAGAATAGCTAGGGGTTAGTGCTGGGAGGAGGATGTAACTACAAATAGACAGCAAAAGGGATTTTTTGAGGTGATGGAACTCCTAAATTTTAACATTGATTTGTACACAAAATCTATTCATGTTTTAAAATTCATAGTACTATACACAGAAAAGGTCAATTTATTTCCAGTTAATCTAAAAAATAAAACTTTTAAAAGCCCAAAGTTTAAACAAAAAACCTAGAAAATAAATTCCTGGAATATTTATGAATAAAAGCATCTATAAGAGATGAGTTGTATCAAGTTACTGATTGAAAAGGTATCTGGCCCACTGCACTAAAGGCCAGTGGAATCAACTAAACCATATCAGAAATGAAAATGACTTACAAAGGTGTAATCCTACCCAATATGCTTCCTGGTCTACTGCATATACAAAACCAAGACCAAAATAGCACATGGAAAGAAAATCAAAGAACACTGTGTCACTGTCAGTTACCAGGCAGCATCACAGGTCTTCCAGCTGAAGGATATCTAAATTATTTGATATAAAAATCTTTCTGTCTTTGGAGGACCCATTCCAATGTTAATGATCCTCTCTGGAAATTCTAAGCTATATTCTCCACATTACCATAAATGCAGTTTTTATTTTCTCTACCACAATGAAAAGCAGGTGAGGGAATTAATTACACTTTCAGAAAGATGGTACAGACATACTTGTCCCTAATGCTTTAAGTACAACTAAAAACACTGGAAAATATATACAAAAACAATCATGAAGACTCTGAAAGGTAGGAAAATGGCAGACAAGCTAGAGACTTCAAGACCCAAAGAACAATGCAGTGGTGAGTTCCCTGAATTTCCTTTTTGCTGCAAACATTACAGACTTGGAACTAAAGAAACCAGCAACCCAGAAATGCCAGTAGGACACAGACAAAAAAATGTACCAACAAAAGTCAGCTCTCTCTAGCTAAAGGACCAAGAAAGGAACAGCCTAGCAAGACAAAGTTTTTAGATGATAATTACTCTATATAAGCCAAACATGGCAGGAGAAACTGTGGCTCCCACACATACCAAGGCCTAGACTTCCACCTTCACTAGGCTGAAAAGATAAGCCACCCACCCCCACAATGGGTTGGTGTCAGAGAAGAACAACCAGGGAGCTGGGAGAGTCAGTGATCACATGCAAACAGAGAACTTCCATCCCCTACCTAGCAGAAAAATGTTTCCTTCCCTCTTCCCACCTGGGTAATGTCAGAGAAGAGCTGGTGAAACACCGGGACTCAACCATTGCCAGGAATTTCTACCTCTGCCCAGAAGTACCAAGGAGCTCCTTTCTCCCTTGAGTGTCAATGGAAGCCAAGTGAGGAACCTAGACTTCTCTTCCCTTCTGTCAGTAATAAGATGGTGTCACTCCTCCCCTCTGCTACAGCAGTGTCGGAGGAAGTCAGCTAAAACCTGTTTAAATAAGATTCAAAGTTTCACAGCAAAATATCCAGGTTTCAATCAAAATTCACTTCTCATACCAAAACCAGGAATATCTAAGCTTGAATGAACAAAGACAATCAACAGATGATAAAGATGGACAGATGTTAGAATTGTCTGACAAAGATTTTAAAGCAGCCATCATAAAAATGCTTCAATGAGCAACTGCAAACATGCCTGAAAAAAATGAAAACAAAATGTCACATCAAAAAAATAAAGAAATAAAAGAAGATATAAAAAAGAACCAAACATAAATTTTTGAACTAAAGAACACAATAATCAAAATTTTAAAATCCAATGAATGGGTTCATCTGCAGAACAGAAGGGGCAGAGGAAATAAATCAGTGAACTAGAAAACAATAGAAATTACATAATCTGAACAACAGAAAACTTTCTGAAAAAACTAAAAACAGAGATTATGGTACAATAACAGAAGACATAAAATGTATGTAATTGCAATCCAGGAAGGCAGGAGAAAAGAGGGCCAGGCTAAAAGAGTATTCAAACAAGTAACAGTAGAAAACTTCCCAAATTTAGGCAAGAGATATGTACCAAGACACATCATAGTCAAACGTCTAAAAATTATCTCCCCCACCTCCACCTCCATCTCCACCTCAAATCTTGAATGCAGTTAAGAAAGAACAGAGACTTTACCGACATGGAAAAAAACAATTCAAATGACAGCAGATTTCTCATCAGAAGCTATTAGATCTGAAGCCAGTGGCACATTTTTCAAGTGCTGAGAGAAAATAACTGTCAACTTAGAATCCTAAAACCAGTGAAAATCTTTCAGGTAGGAAGAAGAAATAAAGACATTATCAGAAAAGAAAAACTCAGAATTTTCACCAGCAGATCTAACCAGTAAGAGTGGTTAAAGAGATCACTAAACAAAAAACAAAAAATTATAAAAGGAACCTTGGACTATCAGGGGAAAAAAGAACATGATAAACAAAAATATGGGTAAATGTGATAGGCTTTCCTTCTCTTTAGTTTTCCAAATTATGTTTGATGGTTTAAACAAATTGTAACAGTGTAGTTCTAAATGTATGTAGATTAAGTATTTAAGACAATTATATTATAAATTGAGGAAGTAAACGTACAAAAAGAAAGGGGAGCTAAGTGTATTAATTTAAAAACAGATTAGCAGTTGATTAAAAAATAAATGCTGTCTACAAGCAACTCACTTCAAATATAATGACATAGATAGATTTAAAGTAAAAACTCTGAAAATGGTGTATCATGCAAACATGAATCAAAATAAAGCAAAAGTGCTCTATTAATCAGAAATATCAGACTTCAGATCAAAGAAAATTACCAGACATACAAAAAGACATTACATCATGATAAAGGGCCACACCATCAAGAAGATAGATACAGCAATCATTAAATGTGTATTTATTTACCAAAAACAAATCTACAAAATATGTAAAGTAAAAACTTATACAACTGAAATGAGACACAGATAAAACCACTATTGGAGTGGGAGACAGACAACCCTGTCTCAGCAACTAATGGAATGATTAGAGAGAAAATCAGAAAGGATATACAAGAATTCATCATCAACCACCAGGATCTAAGTAACATTTATAAAACACTTGACCCAACAATGCCAGAATATATGTTCTCTTTCAGGTGCTCAATGCATACTTACCAAGAAAGACTATGCTAGCCTATAAACAAATTTAAAGGAATTGAAATCTTAAGAGTGTGCTCTCTGATAACAATGGAATCAACCCAGAAGTCATTAATAGAAAGATACCAGGAAGACTCCCTAATACTTAGAATCTAAATATATTTATAAATAATCCATTGATCAAAAGTTTCAATGGATATTTTTAAAAAGCACACTAAATGAAAGTGAAAATACAGCCCATCAAAATTTGTGGAACACAACAAAGGCAGTGCTTAGGGGGTAACTTGAAAGAGGAAATCTTACAAGTCAATAATTTGAACTCCCACTTCAAGAACCAGGAAAAAAAATAAAATTAACCCAAATAAGCAGGAATTACGGAAATAAAAAAGCAGAAATCAATGAAATTGGAAACAGAAAAATGATTTTGGTATTAGCCTCATAGTAGATAGACCAAGATAATACCAAAATGGAAATCCACACACCAATATTCCTCATTAGTACAGATGTAAGAAACCCTAATAAAATATTGCAAATAGAATTTATCAATGCACAGAAGAATTATACAATATAACCAGGGATTTATTTCAGGAATGTAAGTATGGTTCAACATTCAAAATAATCGATGAATACTATCCATTATATTAACAGGTAATAGAAGAAAAATCATACGATCATATCAGTTGATTCAGGAAAAGTGTTTCACAGAATTTAACATGCATTCGTGATAAAAACTTTCAGTAAGAGAAATCAAAGAGAATTTCTTCAACTTGATAAAGAGCATCTAAAAATAACCTACAACCTTAAATTTTAACAGTAAAGTACCGAATGCCTTTTTTCCTAAGATCAGGAATAAGGCAAGAATGTCCACTCTCATTATTCTAATTACATACTGCTGGAAATCCTAGCCAGTGTAGTAAGTCAAAGAAAGGAAATAAAAGTCATACAGATCTGGAAGGAAGAAATAAAACCATCCCTATTTGCAGGTAATATGACTGTCTATGTAAAAAGACTGAAGGAATCTACAAAACAATTTCCAAAGTGAATGAGTTTATAAGGTCAAATGGCGAAAGTTAAACATACAAAAATCAGTTGTATTTTTATATATGAGCATTGAACATGTGGACATCAAAATTAGAATATTTTTATACACTAGAAATTAATGTATAGACAAAATTAGAAATACAGTATCATATACAATAGTTTAAAAAATGAAATAGTTAATTGTAAATCCAGTAAAACATGTCCAACGCATTTATGCTGAAAACTACAAAATGCTGATGAAGATATTCAAAGATTCAAATAAATGAAAAGACATACCATGTTCAAGAATTGGAAGGCTAAACATAATGTCAACTCTCTCTGAATTGATGTACATACAGATTTAACACAGTCCCTAAAAAAAAAATCACAGCAAGATTTTTGTACCTACAGTATCAGACAAGAGTATCCTGGTTTTATATGGAAAAGCAAAACTACAATAGCTAAAACTATTTTGAAAAAGATGACATGAGAGGAATCAATCTACCTTCAAGATTTAATACATAATTCCAGTAACCAAGAATATATGGTATTGGTGGAGGAGCAGACACAAAGACTATCGAGAACTCAGAAACAGACCCACATAAACATGCCTATCTTATTTTTAACCAAGGCACAAAAGCAACTCAACTAGGGCTGAACATCCATAGGTACAAAAAAAAAACAAAACAAAAACAGGACCTCAACCTAAGACTTACATCTTATACAAAAAATTAATGCACAATCAATCATGTACTTAAATGTTAGACATAAAACTATTAAACTTTTAGGAAAAAAGAAAAGAAAATCTTTGGAATACAGGGATAAATCTTTGGCATACAGGGATAGGCAAAAAGCTCTTGAACTTGGACTTGACACCAAAAGCACAATCCATAGAAAGAGAAATTGAGAAACTGGACTCCATCAAAATTTAAATAGTTTGCTCTGCCAAAAACTCTATGAAGAAGATTAAAAGATAAACTACAGACTGAGAGAAAATCAATGCCAACCACATACCTGACGAAGGACTGGTATCTAGAAAAAGAACTCTCAAAACACAACGTAAAAATACAATCCAATTAGAAAATGGGTAAAACACATAAAAAGATATTTTACCAAAGAATATATATGGTAAGTAAATACATGAAAAGATATTAAACATTATTAGTCATCACAAACCATATGAGATATTGTTATACATCTATTGAAACAGCTTTTTTTAAAAAGTGGGGTGAAATTCTGCTGAGGATACAGAGCAACTGGATCCTGGATCATTCATATAATGCTGGTGAGAATGTAAAATAATACAACCACTCTGGGAAAACATTTGGTAGGTTCTTTAAAAAACTGAACACATAGCTATCATAGGACCCTGCAATTGCACTCCCAGGCATTTATTCAAGAGAAATTAAACTAATTCATATAAAAACATATACATGAATGTTCATAGCAACTTTATTCATAATAACCCTAAACTGGAAACCCAGACAGATATGTCTTTCAAACAGTGAGTGGTTAAACAGTGATATCTCTACACCAGAGCATACTATTTGGCAATAGAGAACTACTGATACACAAAACAACTTGAATTAATCTCTAGAGAATCATGCTGAGTGGAAAAAATAAAAAAGCCCATCTCAAAAGACTGTACTATATGAGGTAGTTTCTATAACATTTTTTAAATGACAGAATTATAGAACTGGAGAACAGATTAATCATTGCAATGAGTTATAAAGGGGGTGGGGGCGAGAGGGAAGTGGAGGTGACTATAAAAAGGGCAGCACGAGGGATCCTTGAGGAATGGAGATGTCCTGCACACTGACTGTATATATGTCAATACCCTGGTTATGATATTGTACCACAGTTTTGTGGGAAATTACTACTGCGAGAACATGGGTAAAAGGTATATGGGATCTCCCTGTATTATGTCTGACATTGGCCCATGAATTCACAAATAAAACAACTATAAAGCAACATTGATACAACAACAAACAAACAAAACAGGTGAGTGGTGTATAGTCCTTCATGTTCTCAATCCTTGGATGGAGTGTCTCCTTTGCAGGACCCTAGACTAATGTGGCCAAGTCAGCTTTTAGTCTTGCTGTACATGCCTTCTTAGCCAATATCATTCATCTGGAGGCTTCGATTACTATATGCCAATGACTGCTAAATTTGTGTTTCAAGCCAATTCCTCTCTTCTGAAATCCAGACATGTTTTACTGATAAATGAGTATCTCAATCCAGGTTATCTTATAGACATTCCACACTTAACATGTGTACATTTAAATACATCATCTTTTCCCTACAACCCCCCAAGATCGGCTACTCTTGGGGCTTTCTCTGTTTCAATAGCTGTCACTCTATCATCCAATGCACCAGAATGCTAAGGTTCATGTATGGTTTCCTCTGTCTCACTCGCACATATCTAGCCCATTATAAAACACTGTTAATTCAAGTTCCTAAATACATGGTCAATCAGTCCACTTCATCCCACCCCAATTACCAACACCTGTTCCAAGCTACTGCTATAACAATCTCTTGAATGACTTCAGGATCCCCATTTGTGCCTTCCTCAAAAGCATCCCTCCCGCAGCAGAGCAGATTGATCTGTACAAAATGCAAATCCAAACACCTCACTCCCTAGCTAAAAACTTTTCAGTGTTACCTACTGGGCTTGACATAATCTCACCAAAGCACACAAAATCCCACATACTCTGGTAACTACCTGCATACCATCCTTTTTGCTCTTTTCTAAACTCCAGCCATAACAGATTCTTCTAGCTTCTCTAAGCATTGGGCTCTTTCTCACCTCAGGGTCTTTGCACTTGTACCCCTCACAGCACAATCTGCCTAGTATCTATTCATTATATCTTATCCATTACTTCCTCTACCATGGGTTTTCCAGAGCCTTCAGATGAGAATAGGTCCCTTGTTAAATAATGAAAGGGGTATCTATACAAACTTCAAATAAATCTAATTCAAGTGCTTAATAAAAACAATCTAAAATTTGTCACATAATGCAAAGATAATATATATATGTCAATATATTTCAGTGTATGTCATACATATTTTGCTTGGTGCTTTATTTAGGTTTAGACCTACTTGTTAAGACACTTGATATCCATTTTTTTTGAAGCTTTCTAAATATGAACATAATAATAACAATTCTCCTATCTAGAAACTTTGTCATTCATAGTTAAACTATGGGATCTCAGACTTCCAGCCTCCAGAACTGTAAGCAATAAATGTTTGCTTTTTATAAGCCACCCAGTCTTCGTAACAGCCTGAATTGACTAAGACAGAAATCTGGTACCAAAAGTTATAACAAATAACTAAAAATGTGAAGCAGGTTTGGAACTGAGTAATGGGTGGAAGCTGGAAGTTTTGAAGTGTGTGCTAGAAAAAGTCTACATTACTGTGAACAGACCATTAAAAGCAATTCTGATGAGGGCTCAGAATAAGAAGAGAAGAATCATAGAGAAAGCCTCAATCTTTCTAGAGAATACCGAAGTGGTCTTGTACAGAATGTTCATGAAAATATGGACTGTAAAGGCTATTTTGATGAGGTCTCAGATGGAAATGAGAAACATGTCATTGAAAACTGAAGGAAAGGCATTCCTTGCTGTAAAGTAGCAAAGAACATAGCCAAATTGTGTTCACGTTCTAGTTTTTTGTGGAAGACAGATGACCTTGTGAGCAATGAAACTGGGTATTTTGGCTGAACCTTTTTCTAAGCAGTGTTGAAGATGTGGCTTGGCTTCTCTTGAAGGCTTATAGATAAATGCAAAACAAGGGAAATGACTTCGATGGAATTTTTAATCAAAAAGGAAGTAGAAATTAAAAATTTGGAAAACTCTTATCTTAGCCATATTACAAAAAATGAGCAAGCATGTTTGGAAGAGACCACTAACGGTGTGTTCAAGAGACAGTTTGATAAAGATTAGTATGGGCGTGAAGTAGGGATTTAATCAGACACCCCAGCAGGAAAACAAAATTTGAACTGAAGGTAAAGGAGACAGGAATGAAGGCTGGTTGTCAGACTTCGGAACATACAGAAGCAGACGGGACAAACAAGCTATTCTTCTTCAAATGTGTGATGTTCTTCAAGACAAGGGAAGAAGGACCCCAAACGCAATTCAAGAGATCATCAGGGCTGCTTCCCTGGTTTCAGAGGGGGAGGGCATCACGGGGGTTTCAACAGGACAGAAGTCTGAGAGCAGGACCTTTCCTTAGGAGAGCCGCAGGGAAGTGGCTACCTCCATCTAGATTTCAAAGGATGGAGCCACTGCAGCAACAAGTGCAGGACACTGTGATGGGCTGACAGTGAGGGTGAGGCCACCACAGAGACTTCCATTAGCGCAATGCCCAGCAGACCTTTGGAGGTGGGGCTGCAGCCACCTCATAACCCCAAACCAGTAGAGCCACAGGCATACCATTCCAGCCTGGGAAAGATGCTGTGAGGGCTGTGCCAAGCAAAGGGAAGAGGAGAGGAATGCTCTAGGTGTGTCTGTAAGTGGGACCCCTACCACAGTAGGCCTGGCAGGCAGATCATCAAATTAGAGAGGATTATTCTGAAGCCTTAAGATGTGATTCTATGCCCTGTTGGATTTTGGCTGCTTGGGACATATCCCTCCTTTCTTTCTTATTTCATCATTTAGAATGGGAGTGTTTAACTCTATATCTGTCCCACCATTACATTTTGGAAGCACCTAACTTGTCTGATTTCACAGGTTCACAGATGGAGAGGAATTAGCCTCAAGATGAATCATACCTTGAGTCTCACCCATATCTGATATAGATGGTATTTAGATGAGACTTTGGACTTCTGAGTCGATGCTGGAACTAGATAAAACTTTTGGGGCTACAGGACGGCATGAATGCATTTTGCATGTGACAGGGACATGAATTTGGGAAGGCCAGCAGTAGAATGCTATGGTCTGCATGTTTATGTCTCCCACTCCCAAAATTCATATACTGAAATATTAATGCCCAATGTGATGGTATTCGCAGGTGGGGCCTTTGGGTGGTGCTTAACCTCATGAATGAGATTTGTGCCCTTTAGGAGAGCTCCCTTGACCCAGCTGTCATGTGAAGATACAAGAAGTCTGTGATCCAGAAGAGGGCCCTAATCTGGCCATACTGGCACCTTAATCTTGGACTTCCAGCCTGTAGATGATGGGAGATAAATTGTTGTTTGTAAACCACCCAGTCTGTGATATTTTGTTGTAGCTGCCTGAACAGACTAAGACAGGCAGTTGTTATGAACACTTTAGCAATCGCCATACTATTTTCTTGCAATTCTTTGCCATTTTGTAGGGTTTAAGAGCAACTTCCAAAAAATATACAATCTTTTTTAGATGTTAAGTTTGCTGTTAAAAAATAACACACACTTCATAAATAAATACCAAAAATTGATCCTAAAGTTTAGTTATACAAGATTCTTTATAAAGTCTGATGAGTTCCACCCAGTCTCTTATTAAAAAATAAAAACAATAACAAAGAAAAAAAAGATACTTAGGAAAATGACTGTTGGAATGTGCCACGTAAAAAGTAAACTGTTTGGAGCTTTAGAAGATATATCTATAAGCACTCTCTAAATAGTAACAGGTTAGAGTTTTAGATCTTTACATTTGAAAACTCCAAAACAAGAAGTGTTTGTAATAAATCTGTATTTCCCAATCTCATGTTTTTTCTGATATCCATCTTTGATTTGATGTCAAATTAAATATAAATACTTAGTGCTGAATAACACTACAAGATTAACTAATTCCACTAGTAAGCATAACTTCACCTGTTTGTTATACAGTTTTCAACTTAGTATAGTTCATGTATACATGGTCCATGGTTCTCTGTACATTTAATCTTCATTTCCCATTTTTAAAAATCTGGTTAAAAGCATCATTAGTGAAGCATAAAAATAATGAAAGGGTCCTAAAAGAATGGATTTCTGGATATGAGATAAGACTAGCCATATAAAAATGCAACCATTATTAACTGAAGTAGTGTAAAACATGGCTACAAAATAGAAACTAGACATTTGGGATTACTGGGGCAAAAGAAGCAAGAGATGCTGTAAAAATGCAGCGCCACAGGGTATTACTATTCATATTTTGCCAGCCTCAGGTTAATAAAACCAGGTGTTTCCAAACTGCAAAGGAGGACATATTAATCAAACCTATAATAACCAAAAGGCTGGAGGAGTAGCATAGTCTGATTGACTAATTTACTTACAAAGCATTTTTGTTTCAATTCTGGTTTGCAAAATGTATTAACGTGTACTTTCTTGCTTTAGTAAGTACAATATAGTGAACATAATTAAATCACAGATGACCGCAGGTCTTATTCATACATAAGGGTCAGGCTTGTCGTGAGCATCACTTTTCATTCCCCCGCTAACGGGATGTGGACATTTGGGCTAATGTATACAGACTGGCCCTAGATTATTCATTTTTTGGAAGCTCCTCTTTTTTTAAATAAATTTTTTAGAGGGGAGGCAAGAAGCTTATTTTCCTGTAAGTTAAAAGCAGGAAAAATAAACCTGGTTACCTGGGCTTTTACTACACTGAAGCTTTTCTAAAGTAATAGGTATTCTTGAAAAATCTGTTCCATTTCAACACTTTTAAGGAAATGAGTGCCGGAGGGCAAAGCTAGGAAACAAGAAAGAGAAAATCCAATTCCTATGTGGAGAAGAAAACAATTCTGAAGCTGTGCAATATCCAGGAATTTACTAAGGATGCTATGTACTAAGTACACTGCTGAACACTATGCCTTCAGCAAGCCCTTCCTGACTATGTGTCAGTTCCTTCATCTACAAAATCAGGAGACTGGTCATATATACTTTCCCTTAATATACAAAGGCTTCCCATGCTGTGATTTATTACAAGCGAAGTGGTATTACTCTACCGTCAATGGTGGCAGGAGGGTGGGGTTCACTGAGAAGAGTAACTTTCCAAGGGAAGCCAGAATCCCCCAAGTCCTAAGAATACTATTCTTTCTCTGCAGTTAATTTAGGAATGCTGGCCAGCCATTTTACTCCTCTTTTTATTGCTTTGGGCAGAACACTAAATGCATAACAAATTAAGAGTTGACTGAGCATATGTTAAAGGATTAAATATTAAATAGCCCAAAAGAGACAATGAAGCATCCACAGAGGCTTTACTTCCTTCAATTTTCTTTGAAGTCTCATCCTAAATGACAAATGGCTTCAGTCCATGTGGTCTGATCCATGAGCCACTGGAGTGGGCACCAATAGAGCCGGATTCAGGCTCCAGCCTTGGCAGTGGCAAACTATGATCTTCAGCAAGTCACCGGCTCATCTGTAAAATATTCTCTTCTATTTATGTCATTAAACAAGAATGTCATGACAAATTCAACACATTTCCTTTGAAAATAACAATATTATACAAGTGGTTCAGGAGAATGCCATGGATATTATGTATTTTGATTTTGGAAGGGCAGTTGAGCAAGTATTGAATACAAACATTAAGTTAAGCTACATAGTCCAGTGGGTTAACTTTGAACAGCAAGAGTTGAGTAATGAATCAGAAGGAACGCTGGAAAGATGGACTGAATTAACAAGATTAAATTTAACTATGGATTCAAATGAATGGTCTAGATCACTCCTTAAAATTGCTGCTATGCATATAATAAACTTCTGGCATTCAATTTGGATACATCATTCTCCCTGTGTGGAATAACTGATGTTGGCTTTTCCTCTTGTTTCACAAATATAAATGTAAACCCTGGCACTACATGAAAAAAAAAAAAGTACACGCATGGAGCAGGAGAGACCTGACTTAAGTACAGTTCATGTGGAAAAGAACTAAGAGCTTGAGCTGACTTTGAGCTCAACATGACTTACCAGTGTGGCGTGCTTGCCAAAAAGCTAACGTAATCTTAGCCACCAGCAACAGAAGTGCTGTGTCCAGAACAAGGGAGTTGCAGCTTTACTGTATTCTTTGCATCCTGTGCTGGGCACCACACATCTAGAATGATGGGCTAATTGTGAGTGATACTGACAAACAAGAGCAATTCCATGACAGGGAGTGACCACAACGGGAAAGGAGCTGGAAAACATTCCTGAACACGGAAGGACCTACGGCTATTTAGCCTGGGAAAGCTAAGTCTTCGGCGAGAGATAATAGTAAATATCTGATGAACTGCTAGTGACAAAGTTCAGACCTAAGGGGACACATACCAAAGCAGACCCAGTGTCAATACAAACAGTACTGAACACAGAATGGGCTGCTCCAGCACTGGGATGTTCAGGTTAATACAACTGTCAACTCTGGCTACACATCAGAACACTTGGGAACAGTTTTAAATCTATCAATGCCAGTGCCCCACCCCCAACCAATTAAATTAGAATCTCTTGGGGACGTCCTGGGCAATGGTAGGTATTAAAAGCTCTCCAGGGGATTCTAACTAGCGGCTACACTTGAGACTGTCCAAGGTAAATACAATCAGGGTGGCCACCTGCCTGTGTGTGGTGTACAGGGGATTCCTTCTCAGAAGCCTGCATGAGGTTTACTTTCCAGATCCTTTCTGTTTTGGAAGCTTTATATTTTTAATTTAACATTATCCTTTATGATCATGAAGATTAGCACTCTTTGCAAATATTTGAGAAGAAATGAAGTTTACATTGCATAATCTCTTAAAGGGAAGAATTTAGGTTGAGTTATAATAGCCTATTCCATTCATGAATAAGAGCTTTCTGTGATTTAATAAACACCACTATCTATGGAAAAGGACAACAGTACTGGCACGTTCTATGCTGAGAAATTTGAACAACTTAATTCCAAAGTTTTGTAAAATAGATTTAAAACATACTAACATTCAATAGTTCTCAAGTTTCTTCCATGATAAAATAATTCTTAAAATCAAGCAGAAACTACTTTGTATTTTGAATGGTCTCTGCCACTAGCAGCTTATCCAATGTACATGATAAAATCCTTTATTTTCCTACTTTAAATATTTTCTAAAACTTTTTATAACAGAATAACCTTGATTTTTCATAACCAATACACAGTTCTCCACATTTCCTTCAGCACCGGTTATGTTCTTATTCTCAATCCTGTTCTGACCACTGAATTCCTAATCTCCTTTGAAAAGACTGTATGTGCTCAAAAGCCTTCAGGCCTTAATATAGGTCAGGCATCCACTGTAGTGGGTGGAGTTATGCTTCTAAATTTTAGTGGACCCTCGGGATTTTTTCACTTAGATATAACACACCCTCGAACTTTAAAACTTTCACTTTACGTTATGGTAAATCATCCACCATTTCCTTTTTTTACTTTTGCCATCTGTCAGTGCAAAAAGCTCCTAATGAATCTGAAGCTTCTCCTAGGCTACTGGAAGTCTCTCTCATTAATCTTTGTCATGTGGTTCATAAATAATGAGAGAGGTATTAGAGATCATCATCTTGTTTACAGACAACCACCACCAAGAGAGCCTGGAATAACACTGTGGACTTGATTAGTTGTATTCAGACTGAACGAGCATCTCAGAAGTCCTCATGTGGGGATGAAGCACTCATTGAGCATTTTACCAATAGCTGGCTAACTGTACCACATTTCAGTAACGACTGCCCTTTCCATATTAAGACTCTAGAAAGAATTACAACCTTACAGCCATCTGAGCAGCTACTGGGTAGACAGTTTGCTCCACAGCCAGCAGTCACCTTTCCATTTTTCAAACACATACCTCTCACAGAAATGTTTTCAGTGCAGCAGTCTACAGAGCTGGTTATAACACCGACACGATGTGACAACAAAATTCATGATGATTTTGCTTTTTCAGTTTGCCCCTTTCTTTTTTTAAATTCTTACCTCCCTTTCATCCCGCAAAGAAAACCAAACCAACAATACTTCCACAAAACCTGACTCAGACTTATGAATAAAATGCTTTCAAGTGAAAGCAGACCAGCTTTATAGGAGTACAGTTTTCATGAGAAGCAGGAAGCTGATCTGAGCAGCAGAGAGAGCAGGGACGGGGCGGAGCAGAAAGGAACTGAGCTGGGGGAGAGCGAAGCACAGACAGTCCTGGCTGTTTCTAGTTACTTATTGACAGTTTCATCTTATAGCACAAATTTATGAATGGGATGAGCATTCATCCTGCCATACCTTTTCTTTCTTTTATGAATTTCTGTCAATCTGGTAAAATATTACACAGGGGAAAGTGAGGCCTTACAGCCTCGCCAGAGCCCAGTGGCAGGGAAATGATGTAAGCTTCCCACCTCCCACTAGCCCCTGCTCTGCCAATCCACCTCTACTCTGACCTGTTAACATCCCCTCCTCCCCCAGTGTCACTGTCCAGGCCACAGGGCCCCAGGCTGGCCCAGCTGTGTCCTACTGGGCAGCAGAATGTATTTGCCAGGGGATAAGGAGTAGTTTTGTTTTGATAAAAGTCTTCAATGAAAAAGCAAATGCCTCTATTTAAAAAATAATGCTGAGCCTACAAAAGCTAGTCAATCCCCAGGAGAAATAATACTAAATAGGACTGAGGTGAGGAATGCAGTTTAGCAAAAGGCAGCAGAAGGTGGGATGAAGCAAAGGGCGTAACAATGCGAGTTAGGAGACACAGGTTCTACTATTCTAATACCACCTCTGGGACCTTGGACAATTGGCTTTATCTCTCTGGTTTCATTTCTGTAAAAGAGTTAATATAAACTGTACTTGAGGTCTCTTGTACTGACGTAATTTTATGAACTGACACCCAAAAGAGATAAACACACACAGCAAAAAAGTAATCTGACTGTGGCCAATTGTTTGTTGTTTGCTCGAAATTGCAAATAATTCCTTCTATTGTGCTACTGAAGATATGTTTTGTCAAAGTACTGGTAAACGTAAGACTAACATAAGATACATAGGGGAACAAGTTACAGGCAGTTCAAGTGCTAATCCTGATCCGAAGAATTTATAGAGAATTAGAATTGTGAAGATTAATGCTCAGGAAATGACAATTCATAAACAGATGCATGGAAGCCATTAAGACCTATGATGTTACCCCAGACAACAAACTATTTACCTTGGTCAGCAGTGCTCTGAGTTTAAAGGACACACACACATCAGGCATAAATTTTTTTTTCAATTAAGAGCCCACAATGTAAGTACTAGTTACTAACACAACAGTCTTCAAATTTAGGCAAACCCTGGAAGCACATGCGACTTTCCAAAGGGCATGAAGCACATACAGGCACATAGGTGGTAAATCAATTTCCAGATCAACTTTTCCAACCATCCTACCCTACAATGGAAATGCCTGAGAATGCCCACAGACAGCAAGCAGGGTCACCTCTCTCCTCCCCACCCTTTCCTAATTCCCCTCCTCCCACTTTACAAAATCAAGGTACACAGCTCACCCATCACAAATCTCACTCTGGAGGCTCTGCCTGGATAGAAAAAAACTTCTGGGTAAGACACATGGGGATAATTAGAAATATTAATAGTAAAGTGTATGACCCTAATCACTCTTCCTTTACAACTGAGGTGGCTTTGCCAATTCTTTGCTCGGAATAAATTTGGAATGGGATCCAATTTGGTTGTCAGCAGATAAACCATTAAAGATAATTTTAAGTGACAGTGCACTGTGATTTTTTAATATAACCCAAAAGTTCAAAGAATTGAGTGATACTGCTACATTAAGATTCTCATCCTCTTCAACTTATTTATGTAAACAAAATTTCACAGCTTATTTATTAAAAAGAAGGAAAATATGAACTCATTCTGCAATGAATAATATTCATTCAGTAATATATGAACTAATTAGAAAATACCAATAATGCACTGAGATAAATTTCCAATAGAACTGTCCTTTTTCTCTAATATTTCTTATCAAAATTTGTAGTCACTGTTATGTGGATCAACTAAATACTAAAAATCACCATAAGGATAACTTTTTAAAAATTACTTAGAATCTTACAGTCACAGTAAAGTAAATCTTGTCACCAGAAATATGATAGAGTGATCAAAAATATAGATTTTTAAACATCATAATACATAGGCATAAAATTTAGTGGGAAAATTTAATAATAAAGACTTAAAGGAGAAAAATTAACACTGAAATTTCAGACTGTTAAAGAGTAGTTTGTAAATGGATAGTGGTAGGTATTATACAGCTATGGTATTTGACTCAAATCAATATATTGAAGAGGGATATGACAATTTTATTAAGAAATGCCAATGTTTCTAATCAATGATAACATTAGCAAAAGATTTAAACTTATGACAAAATTTTAAATGTCAATGAATAAATATATGAGTTTTCAAATTTCTTTTTACTGGAGCAAAAATGTTTAAAGACCACTGTGCTGGTTCACCCTTCTTCCATTCCAAATCATCTTTCAAGTATTACTACAGAGTCAAAGAACAGCAATCCAGAACCTCAGGAAAGGAGCATCTTTGAGCAAGTGTTCCCCAGTTATCTGTGGCTGTATTTTTTGACTACCAGAACAGTTTTGTCTCCTAATTTTGAACTAGTATAAATGAAAGTCTTCTCAAAATGGAAACTCATTCCCTTCTTCTTAGACCACAACATGATTTAACGTTTTTAAAGTGTTTCCCAAATACTAACATTACTAACATCAATCCTGCTAAGCATTCATATAATGACCCTAAGATCTATGATGCTCCTCCTTGTTAGCTCTCTGCAGCTGCCAGCAAGCTAGGGATGGGGACTCAATGCCTAGTCCACCAATCATAAGCTACTAGACCCTAAGATGAAGCACTGAAACTTCCTGAACTCTAACTTTCCTCCCTATAAAAAGTAGTTAATCTCAACTTCTTAAAAAGCTCTCTCACAACACTGAGATGAGTTCACAGAAGTGAACATGCTTTACACCTAAGAAGTCCATACCAAGAAAACGTTGGTCAGGCTCCTCCTATCCCTTCTCACCACAGAGAGCCTGCATGAAGCTCCCCTCTCCATTTTCATTGTTATAAGGTATAGAAATCAGCCAAAAAGCTAACTAGATCTGTTTCTGATTTTTAAAAAATGGTTTAAGTATGGAATAGCTGTCTTCTATAAAATAGAAGTCTGTGGCTTTATTTCCAGAGGTCATATCACTGATAATGCCGGATGGCTGAAAAATATATAGAAAAATTTACCTCTGTATGTTTAAAACCTCAACCTGCTTTGACATAACGAAAGTTTCACAGAAAGGAGAGGTTTAGCATATTTTTAAGTTGTTATTGATCCTCATTCTAGTATCAAATCTATTCCCCTGCCAACCACCAACACACAGGTCTGTGTTACTCCTATTAATTAGGTGCTAACTAAACATCTTTGCTTATTATGGTGTTTGGTGGTCCAAAGCTTCAGTTCCCAAACTACTGGTCCATCCAGTGCCCTAGAACCTATGGTGCATTTCCAGAAGCACAAAATAAACTTTTCACTTTCAAAATTAGCAAAAAAAACTCAAATAACACCAAAGTGGTGATAAAGTTTTAAAAAGCTAACTGATTTTACCTGGTCTATTTAAAAATGTCCATATGAAAAGCTACCTACCTTATTCTCTTCCATTAACTATTATGTAGTTACTATTATTACAGTCTCAACTGACTCTTGAAGCAACTCTACTATTACTTGAAGATTAATGATTATGAATTTGAATGTAAAAAGTATTTAAGTAACTTGCTCGGGATCACAAAGGCAGGCAATGAAAGCCAGAACTAGAGCTCAGTCCGCAGATGGATGGTCCAGCAAAGCTGTCGCAGTACACGTACATGCCACACTGAAAATTCTGGTATAATCAACAAAACCTGCAGTTCTGTGATTTCCATGGGACATTATATATGTCTAAAGCATGGACATTCTAGAATCACAAAGATGTGAGTTTGAATCCAGACCATGTGATCTTGGGCTAATTATTTAACTTTTCTAAACCTCAATTTCCTCATCTGTAAAAGGTAATAACAGCACCTATAAGGTTGCTGTGGGATTTAAAAAGGTAGTAAGTACCCTTAGCACCTTGCCCATTATAAACTTCAATTATTAGCACTACATCTATTATCAATTACAAACTTGAATAGTTACCACTAAATAATAATAACTAACAATTTTAAGCTATTTTGTGACATGTCTTAATTCACCTAATTCTCCCAATAATCCTATGGCACAGTAGATAATGTTATCATTCCTGTTTTATTGATGAAGAAAGACAGTCCAAGGGAGCTACAACAATTTACATGGATCATAGAGCTAGAAAGTGAAAGGGCTGGCACTGAGGCCACTGACTCCAGGGCTCACACTGTATAAACTAGTGTCCACTGTAATGATTATAACAACAGCACTATCCCTATTCTCACCAACATCATCATTGTCCTCACCTCCATCTCCATCATCAACCTTCACTGTAGTTAGCCTGGAGGCCTTCCATCTAAGACATTCCCCAGTGATGGGACACAAAGAGCTGGGAATCTAACTAAGCAGACTGACAGGAGTAAGGGCTTCAGGGAAGAAGTCAAGAAGGATGCTGGTCCCTGGAGGAGAACTGCTGTGCAGCAGAATGGGGAAACTAAGTGGAGGCCTGAAATTGGGAACATGAAAAACATCAGCTAATAGGGGAAAAAAGGGAAACTTGGCCTAAGACAAACTTATATCAGGTACCTAAAGGAACACTAAAAAGAAAAATGGCAAAACCCGGCCTGTAGTATAATCTGGGGTCTACTCCCTATCTACTGAATAATTGTTATCTGACCCTGAGGAGAAAATGTGATCATTCTAATCAATTCTCACTGATGACCTGATATAGGCACAATGAAAAGCATTTACTTCTGAGTATTAGGGCCCAGCAAAATATCCCTCTCAACCACTGAACTGCATGCAGTTCTATCCTTTGGCAAATCTTAAATCATATGTTCATGCAATGTTATTTCAAGTTCTTTGGTTAACTGTGTTTTGGGCTATTAATCCACATTATTTTCCTCTGTGGTTTCTTAATCTAAAGCTTGTTTTTTTCACTTAAGGGGATTGGTGTAAATCACAGTTTGACCATTTTCCTCAGGCAAAGTTAGGTTGCATCCTGTATATGTTTCAAGAGCTCTGCATATGCTCCTATAGAACACTGAAAACTCTTACCTGTGACCGCAGATCTGATTTCTCCATTACCATGCAGGATACCACACAGAGAATCCATGTTTTGTTCACTTTATAACTCCAGCACCTAGCACTTGATAAATGTTAAGAGATTAGCTGAAAGTTTCCAAGCCTGTTTTCTGATTCCTAGGTTTCGTCTGCCACTGAATTACTCTAGATGCCTATCTCTTTAGTGATAATGTCAGATCACCAAATGTATTAGGATTTAGAGGATTAGTGATGACTTCCCTGGCAATTAGTTGGGGAAATAAAAAGGAAACACACTTGAGTTGATGTTTCATTTTGCTAAACATATGTTCAGTATTCAGTTTTCAGACAAAAGATAAGCCTTAGGGTCATGATCACTTAACATTTATTGACCAGCTCAAGGGGTTTTGTTTATCCCATGGTATCCAACAAAGTGCCCAGTACAAGGTCAGTGTCAGATATAAACACTTTTATATTGGTTGATTAATTGACTACTGTTATTAGAATTGCCACAGGCCAAATGCAGACTATTCTTGATCAACAAGACCATTAAAAACTTAGCCAACACCAGTTAGTCATTAAGATCAGATACAGTAATTAGCTTTTTTAAAATGTAAAATTATGATGAAATATAATCAAAGACAATTAAGAAATCCAAAAGTATCATACTTCTATTTTTCTTCAGATGAGGGTCTTTAAAAAATATATTGCTAAGAGATTTTTCTACCTTAATCTAAAATAACCCCATTCTCTCATAAACTATACAGCACAATTTAACAGAAATTGTTGGCCCATTATGTATATATGTAAGGGAGGAAGACTCAGGATAAATAATTATCCTCTGTTGCTGAAATTTGCCAAATATGATTACTATTTTGATAAATCTAAATGTACCTATTTGAAGAAGCTACCTGGGGACTCCTAAAAGTCACACAGGCCCCTTTTTATTAATAAAACAAAACACTGGTAAACAAAGCAACATTAAGAAACAAACTTTAAAACTTCAGTTGTATACAAAGATCTACTTAATGTTTCAAATTCCAAGATTTCTTTGCTTTATGAGACTCCAGGAGACATTAAGATTGAACATGCCGTTCAATGCCAAGGCTGCAGTTTAAAAATCAGCAATCTCATAAAGAACACCTGGTGATCTTAAGACACTTTTTTTTAACCCAAAACATTAAGGGGAAAAAAAAAAAGGAACAGTAAGTTTACATTTTGCAGGCTGACAGACCTACAACTTTTCTCAAATACTAGAGTCATACTAAACTAGGGGATTATTAACTTCTTGATGGGGTTAGTATTGTCAGTATAAGGCCACAGTCATAGCTACCGATAAGTTAGGGTATATATATATATATATATAATAACAAAAAAATTCAAAGTAACATTTTTTTTGTACCATAATGATTATAAAGGTTAAACAGCATAACTTCACTAGCACATCACAGACACTACTGATGAGGAGAAATATATACATGTTCCATTTACTAACTAGGAGTATTTCTTACTAAAAGTATTTCAACTTATATATAGTAAAGTACCCTAACTCAAGGTAACATTTCTATTAGTATTAAGACCCTTTAAAATAAATGGAATCTTGTTAAGTATGGGATTTGGATCCTCTTTTTAACTGAGGGTTTTTGTTACTAACAGAAATAACATTAATTGATTTTTATAGTTCCTTACAAAATAAATAAATCAGATTAGGTAGAAATATATTCTCTAAAATCATATTGCATATATCATTTATTTGCATGTTCTTTTTAATCTGCTAACTTTCCCAAACAAAAGGCTTATTTTAGGGAGATCTAACATCTCTCTAGCTCTAAGAGGTTTCATATTTCAAAGTAATCATTTGTAAACATTTTAGCTCCTGTAGTTACATATCTAAGCTGGCCAATAATACACTAAGATTTTTACTGATGGAAATTCAGTAAACACTTTACAATATATTTGTACTTCAGACAAAATCACTGAGTAAATATTATTTTCATTTCACAGAGAAAGACACTAAGAGGTCAAGCATCTCACCTACTTAACAAGCTGAAAAGTCAGGTTTTACACTAGATTTTCTTATTCAAAATCAGGTGCTTTTAGCATATCCTGGGAAGTTTAAAAATATATTTGTTCATCAATACAGTATAAAATTGCTGGGGTGGGGTGGGGTGGGGGTTCTACATGCTCCTAAAATGCCTCCTCTGCCCTCTGTAAGCAGCTGTTTCTGCATCTTAAACCAAGTTTTTAAAGCCTCTTTTACTGGATTTGCACTGTTCCCCTGAATTTTGTAACCATGATTTTGCTCCATTTTACCTTCATTATTTTTATAACTTTCTCACTGTCCTGTGAAAAATGAAGAACTTAAAGGGCTCACTGGAAAATTATCTAAGTTCACTTTTTTCTTTAGGTAGGTGTTACAGTTTTAAAAAGAAAAAAAGAAAGGCTTCTTTTAGAACTTACAAGCACCAAGGAGAAGGGATATCTACCTTGAAAACTAATGATGTGATTCTATGCTTAATCTACATTTCTGTCCTTAAGGCTGGGGAAAAAAAAACCTACCCGGAATGGCATTAACATTTAGGAAATTGGCCAATTCCTGTAAGTGGATAATGCCTGGAAGCTGGAGGTACCATGGCTTGTGTTAAGGAGGCAAGGTCATGAAAGGTCTGTAACTAAGTTTCCAGCAATGCTGGGGCAGGCACAGCTGGGACTTCTGTCGGGACCACCCACAAGCTGGCTGTTACTGATGAGTCGAACCCCTGACCTTGCACTCCAAAGCAGTTTAATTCCTACTATCTGTCCCAAACCCAAGTGCTAGTCAAAGGCCCACTGGTGTAGCTTTTGATAATGGAGTAAACAGTAAGTCAAAAAAAAGCTCTCAGAAGTGAGACAGAGAGGCAAGCAGCCCAACATGGTCACTGGAAGAGGGATTCATCTGTGCAGGCAGGAGGTGCTCTGGATGGAACTTCAACTTTGAAGTGATTTAAAGAAATAAGACAAGGATCAGTAAAATAAGAGAGGTGACAATTTAGAACACTAAAGTAAAATGCATGCATATATATATAAATTATATAAATAATTTTCTGCTTAACCGTATTATAAGGTATGTAGCTAATTATTTGATTTATAAAATCTTCGTGTTTAAAGCTGGTACAACCCTACTGGTCCCACAGAATGGTTATTTATGAAAATATCTTCACAGGTGTTTATAAAGGTTCACTTTAAAGAAATACTTTATATCAGAAACTGTAAAACTCTACATGTGAAGCCATGTAGTCCTGAGGGAAAAAAAAAACACAAGGATTAAGACCTATAGAGAGGATGAAGAGACCACAGTAAACCCCAAAGGAACAGAAAGCACAAAGACAAAAGGCATAAAGGAACTAATCAAAATTCACAGAGCATGATGCAAAATCTCTAGCCAACTGTGAAAATCATACTTTTAAAACAAATTTTGTTTTGCTGGATCTTGTCCTTTCTCTAAATACATCTGTGTACCTTTGCAGTGATTAAGAAGGCCAAAATTCTCAAAAACAGCATAGAGAAGTTCTGAGATATTTCTGTACTTGAATAATAGGTTCAACTAACCTCTTTGATATCTTCCCAGAGAAAATGAAGAGTACAATTCCACTTGCGAAACTTTGAGAAAGAACTGCTATGTGGCACTGCTCAAAACCAAGTCAAAGCCTAGGCTTTGATGCTCCCTCTGGTGAACTTCTTGAAACAGTGCCAAGAGTCATTTGATCGCATAAACCAATGCCGATGAGCTGAAAGCAGCTGGAGTGCATGGATCAGTGGTCATTTCTCTGTTATACTTTTATTTCCAAATAATTATCCAGAGGACTCTGAAACAAGGAAAAGACCACTGGACTAGGAGGCAGAAAACCTGGAGAACAGTTCTGAATTAGGATTAAACTGCTTTGACTTCAACTGTTCTCTATTTTCTTCTAACAGCTCTGTTTCCTCAGTTCTTCTGTTAAGTTTTTGGAGAGCAAGAATACAAATACACTTCTTTATCTTCTAAGAACACAAGATAATGGTCAAAGAGTAGATGTTCAAAGATATTTACTCATCAGTACAATTAATAAGCTCAGATGAAATGGTTCCTTATTTTTCCCCACTAAAATCAAGTTTGCATTAAAAATAGAAATAGCTTAAAATGACGTCTAAAGGTTTATGTCAAAAAGACCAAATGGAAGTTTCATGGGTCAGGGTAAATGACAGAGATGGAGGTAAGTGTGTGTAACACATCACCCCTAACTGTGACAACAGATGTTCTTTGTAAACATCATTTAGATTATTTTTTACCTAATTTGGAAGACCTAATCTCTCACACTCATGAATGTTCATGAGTAGACTACACATGAATTTTTAAATTAAAATAAATATTACCTAAATATTACCTACGTTCACAGCACTATTGACATGTTGACTCCCAGTCTTTTTTCTATGTAACCCCAAAGCCTGGCACATAAATAGGCAATCTGCCTTCAGGTCATGTTACATGTTTAATTTTTACCCCATTTTTTTTTTTACTCACATGTGTTAGTTTTAGGAAAAGTAGTGTAAGCATTTCCTTGTGTTACTAAAAATATTAATGAACACAATCTCAATGGCTTAATTATTATTATTACTTTTTTTAACTGGGATTGGGAAACAAAGGCACAGAGAAGTTAAGCAACTTAAACAAGGTTACTGAGCTTACAGGTGGCAAACTAGGATGTGAACCCAAAATGTGTGATTCCATGCTAGTAACCAAATTGCTTCTCTGAGTGCAATGTATGCCACACTCCCCTTCTTCCACCTATATCTCATTCAACCACATTAGCTCCTGGCTTCTCTCCAACTTGTGATGGCTACTCAGTCCAGGCTAGCTTCCTTATAGAACCTCCTCCTCCCACTTCCAAGCCCCAGACCCATTCTCTTTTTTTGTGACTATTTTGTTCATACAGCTTCCTCTATCAGTCACTTCCTCCTTTCTCTACCTCCTCAAAGCTTAACCACCTTTTAATATCTGGCTCATGTCCTCTCCCCTACATAAGGACTTACTGAACAATCAGAACCTTCATTCAGTCATTCAAATCATTCAATAATTACTTATTTAACACTTAACTGTGTGCCAGGTAGTGCTCTGAGCACTGGGATTAAAAGGGGAAAAAACAGACAAGGCTTTTATTCACATAGGAAGAACAGAAAACAAGTTAACAAGTGCAAAAACAATTTGTCAGTGATATATGTATTATGAAAACAAGGTGATTTCCATACTATTTCTGGTTGGCTTTCTGTCAACTTGCTAAATAACTAAGAATTACTGAAAGCAAGGATCCCAAAGCCTAGCACATAATAGGTACTACAGTGATCGCTAAATTAATGTATATATAAATGAAAATGATGGATGAATGGACGGAATGATAGATGAATAGATGACAGAAGAAAGGAAGAAGGAAGGGAGGAAGGGAAGGAAGAAAGGTGGGGGTGAGGGAGGGAGAAAAGGGAGAGAGGAAGGATGGATGGACAAACAACTGCCTCAAACTATGACTAAACCATTTCAGCTCTAAGCTTTGCCTCCCCCAACCAGGTTGTTCCCCCAACTAGGTTGAGACTCAAGATCCTAGACCCTGCAAATCTCTGAGGTCTGGTCTGCCCAGTGAAGGTGAAAATGAATTGAGTGCTTTTAGGTAGGGCAGACACCTCCAGTTAAGGCATGATCCCCACTATTTCCTTTCCTCTTACCCAAGGCCCAGTTCCCATAGTCATGTTCCCTGCCTGGCTCCTGCAAGCATGTGACCCCATACAGATTCTCCTTTAGGAAGGGTCCCAAAAGTTAATAACAGTAGATGGCAAATTGAAACACAGTGTAACATATTCTTAACTAATTCTTTAGGACTTGTGAGAATAGTAATTCCTACCCAGATTATCTAAAATTATAAGATCCAAATCATTTCAATATGTGACAAAATTCTCAAAAGCTTACCAAAACTAATTTCATTTCTCTTTAAAAATGTTAGTTTAAGTTTTCAAAACATTCAGAAGAAGTGGTGGAATATATTTTTAAATAAAGCAAGATAAAATGGCAAAGCCCTCAACAGTGTGGAATCACTTGTTTATATCACTGGACAGACACCATAATCAAGGACACTGTTTCTCAAATTTACTTCTAGCTTAACAACAAAAATAAACCCACAGACAACTCTGTGGATCCCAGTCCTAAGAACATGGTCTTAATAGTTAAACAATCACTTTCAGGTTTGCATTTAATTGTCAACAGTATCATAAACATACATGTAAACTTTCTGATGAAAATCCAATAGTAATGCTGTTTTAAGCTAACTAATCAGAATACTCAGAAAAAGCATTATTTCTTTTACATTATCATCTCAATGAACCACACAAAATTTTTTACATTCTCATTAAGAACTAGCTAACCCCTGACGGTATGTCCACTAGTTGATGCAACTTTAAGAAACCCAGATCTAAAAAAAACACAACTTATGTGCCTCGCTCAAGAAATGAACTCAAAAATACTTGTGATATGGTCATATATATGTACAACAAACTGACTCTATCAATCAAAATTAATTCCTGATTAATATTCAAATGTTAGTGATTCTTAAAACTTAAAAATTTTAAATATCTCTGCTCATCAGCCAGTTCTCTGATGGACAAACAGTAATATATAAATAACTCTTTTAATAGATTACTGTTAATTAAGAGAACCATGAGGATGAATTATCTTGGTCAAGTAACTATCCTGCATTTATCTGTTATTACCTTCTGAATTTACACTGGGTTTTCTTAAAATGAGAACATTGGTTTAACATTAAAGCTACATGAAAAGCCATCTGAAGATATGTTTGAAACTTGATCTTTTAGTATTCTTTCACAAAAATGTCCAAAAATTATAAATTAAGTGAACCCTAATGAGCAAGAGTAATTGCATATTGAAATCAGAAGATTCTAAAACCTATTGGTTTAGGGGTTACTGACCTCCTTTGTGAAATAAATATAACCAAATACCTTTACTTGCATCCCTCTACTGTTAACATAATTAAAGTAAGATCACTTTTTAGTTATCCAGAGAGTCTTATGTGTGCGTGTGTGTGTGTGTGTGTGTACACATAAACATATATATATACTTATATATACAGAGAGAGAGAGAGAGGGGTAAGGAGAGAACAAGTTTCCTATTCCGAAAATATTTCTCTTAAAATTTCAAATAGTTCATGCCAATTTAGCATCACTAAAAGTTCTAAATTTTGATAAAATGTTTCTCAAAGAAAATAACCATAGAAAAAGAAAAGGAATTGTATTTTTACAGTACTGAGCTAACTAAAAATCCTATAATTGGAAAGGAATACTTCTTATTGAATTACAGTAAATGTAATTTAAAGTCTTTTTATTTGTACTTGCTTTCATATATAGAGTACGGGACTTTAGAGAAGCTCTTTTTTTCCTCTTGGAAATATATTTTCTCTTTATCTTAGCATAAATAACCAATCAACCCCAATTCCTATCCTATCTCTCTTCCTCCTTTCCAAGTAAAACTTGTCCAAACACTCATCAACAGCAACTATTAACATTTTCCTCCCTTCTTACTTGCTCTCACCTGCTCCTTTTCTCAAAAATGACTCTTGGAAAGATCACCAACAGCCTATATATTGCTAAATGCAGTGATGAGTTTACATCTTCACCGAATTGCTTTCCTGACTTGAGTTACTGACTTGACATTCATTCCTGCTTTTCCTCCTGCCTCCCTGGCCAGCCCTCAGCTTCTTCCCTCTTCCACGCTTTGTTCCTATACGCTCAGCATTTTGCCATTTCCCAAAGGCCTACTATTTAAGATCTCAAGTGACACATCACTTCTAAGACTGCCCTGCTCCTATAGGTTTGGTCAACTCCCCACCTACAGTAATTCTCTTACTACTCCATTCTTCTGCTTTTAAGCATTTATGGCAATTTGAATTAAAATAACTGTATATGTAATTACTTGATGTTAAATTCCCTCACTAGAATTAAGGGTAGAGGCTGGGATCTATGAAGTCCAGCACATAATTTGCTGTATATGAACATCTGAAGGAAGGAAGGGAGGGAAGAAGGGAAGAATGAATTTCACAAACTGAACTGGTAACTATTAACTTTGATTCTAAAAGATATGTAAAACTAAAAAAGGTAATAGTTATCATTTCAATAATTTAATTCAGGTGTTGAAAATAAACCACTGTGAAATTTCTTGAAGTTCAGAAGAACTAATAGTATTATGATACTATGTATATATGCACCCCTATGTTTATTGCAGCACTTTTTACAATAGCCAAGATATGGAAGCAATGTAAATGTCCATCAGTGGATGAATGGATAAAGAAAATGTGATACATATACACAATGGGATACTATTCAGCCATAAGAAGAAAACAAATCCTACCACTTGCAACAACATGGATGGAGCTAGAGGGTATTATGCTCAGTGAAATAAGCCAAGCAGAAAAAGACAAGTACCAAATGATTTCCCTCATTTGTGGAGTATAACAATTAAGCAAAACTGAAGGAACAAAACAGCGGCAGACTCACAGACTTCAAAAAGTGACTAGTGGTTACCAAAGAGGAGGGGAGGGAGAGGGTGGGTGAGGAGGGAGGGAGAAGGGGATTGAGAGATATTATGATTAGTACACATGGTGTGTGGGGGGGTGGTCACGGGGAAAATAGTGTAGCACAGAGAAGACAAGTAGTGACTCTGTGGCATCTTGCTACACTGATGGACAGTGACTTCAGTGGGGTTGGGGGGGACTTAATAATATGGGTGAATGTAGTAACCACAATGTTTTTCATGTGAAACCTTCATAAGAGTGTATATCAATGATACCTTAAAAAAAAGTCAGGGCTCCTGACAACTTGATGGAGCAGAGACACCACTTAAATGAAAGAAATAAACTTCTATTTTTTTTTAAGATATTATATATAATTTAAAGTACAATTTATTCTAAATAATGAAATGATTAGCACTTAAAAAGAAACCGACCTATAGAAAAATAGTTCTAGAAATCAAAACTGATGACTGTTTTTATAGAATCATTAATCCACTCAGGCTTAACAGAGATCAGGCTGTAATGAAGAAAAGCATATTAGAATAAATATTTCTTAAACCTGAATTAACATCTTAAAACTACTCTGAATGATTCAATATGCTCTTAACAGCATAAATGAAGTATTAATTATGCCAAAAATCTAGTATCCAGTGCTGTTGGCAATAAGGTATTATTCAAGCTCCTGTTTTCTCATTCATAAAATAAGAAGTTGCATAGCTGATCTGTGAATTCTTCCCAAAGTGTGAGGTCCTTTCCAACTCTTCTGGGAGTTTAAGAATTATGCCAAGGAGCCGAACACAGTAACAGCCCAGTTAATCAAGAAGTCCACTTCTGACACTCTTTTAACTATTCCCAATACAGATATAGATTATAAACCTAAAAAAAAGAGAAAATACAAGTCCTCTGAATAGCCAACATCTGTTTCTATTAATATCCAACAAGCCTCATATTTCTAAAGAAGGCCTTTAAACTTCACAACATGTTGATTCTTATTTTGATCACTGATGCTTCATTATCTATGAGCAAATCATATAACGAGGTTGCTAACAGCCTTGAGAAAGGTCAAAAAGGAAAAAGGAATCAGAAAAAAGATTGAAGCACAGATCAATCTCTAAAGAACAGCAACGTAAAGCATTGATAGTGAAGCAAAGAGCACAACATAGTCCATACCTACACCATTCTGTCAATCCTAACAGCAGGGACGAGTATTTTGAATCACCAAAAAAAGTAAATTCTTTTTATTAAGTTCTATTTAGTAAGACATAGAAATATATCATTGAAAAGTTTTAAATTTAAGCTTAAATTTTAAAAGCATTAAAAAACATTAAAAACAAAAGGTTCTAGAATTTAAACTCACAAGCATTAGACTTTAGTACATTATAATCCCAGCAACAAAATGCTAGCACAGGAAGTACTGCTTTATTTAATGCCAACAGCTTTAAAGTAGAAAAATACCAGAAAGACAAGAGTTCTTATATCAGTAATAACACAAGACATTAATAAGCAAAGAAATGCTCTCCACTCACAATTTAAAACAAAACAAAAACAAAAACAAAAAAACAGAGAGAAAGGACTTTCCTTTGATGAAATTTATGTCTGGAAGCTGCTCTAAAATTGTATTAATAGTTTGGCATCTGAGTGGCTATGGGTTTTCAAAAATGGCTACTTAACTGGTAGACTAAGACAATCGTTCAACCACTAAGACATCAACTTCAATACTTTTGTAAAATAATTAATACTTGAAAAAAAACAACTAGTTTTATAAACACTGGCTTCTTGAATAAAACTAAATTCAAAGCAATTTAAAAACAAAACAGATGGGTGATGGGGGTCAAAAGATAAAAATTTTAGGGAGAGAAGAAAAAAATAGAAAAATGTTCGGTAAGAAGTTTCCACATATGCCCTATGTGTACAGAAAATTCTTAAGGTAAAAACCGCACAGATTTTTACCCAAACGTCCAAAAGCATACAATTTTGCAAAATACTTGCTACTTGCAGAAAGGACTTTTAAAAATATGTCTACCAGGTTAATGTGAATATTTTATTAAACAAAGCTGCCAAAATATCTGATGCCCTAACAAGTTGAGAAGAAATGATTTTGCTTCTGCCTAAATCTCTGAAATAAAGAACTTTTTTTAAAGTTAGAGATACTTTAAAAAAAATATATTTTGGTTCATACATATACATATTGTGCTAAAGTAAACATAAAATACTTATATACAAATATGCCACTATAGATGGGATAATACTGTATACAAATAGACAGAACCTAAATTCTATTTAAAAATTTTTAATAGGAATAATGATGTGGCATGATTCTTTTTTAAAAAAATATCAGATAACTATTCTTAGAGGACACAGTAATGATTAAGAATTTGATTTAATAAAGTGTATAAATTCTTCCCTGCTGCTGATAAATTGTGTTCTTTATGTGTAACTCAAGTGAAGTTTTCTGATCTTAAATTCCTGTTTGCAAAGTAAAAAGAACATCCAGCTGAACGCTGTCAAGTACCAAGGATGTACGTAATGTGTAAAAACAGAACAACATCAGTTCACGGCCCGAGCAGAGGAGACTAATTAGCAAACTACTAATTATACTTTGGCACATAATTCCATTCTCAAAGCTACTTTTTAAAATCTCTGCTTTATTACCTGTCTAGTATGTACAAAACACTGTTAGGCCTTGTAAGACAGAAGAATGAAGAAAACATGGTCCCTTCACGTGAGACTTGGTAGGAGTAAGGCATAAATAAAGGATCACAGAAGGAAATTGCAGTTTAGGAATCCTGAAAGAGACTGACAGGTATCACCAAAAACAATTCAGCAGAAATGTGGAAAAAGCAAATTCCTCTCCTAGGATACAGAGGAAAGGTCTTAAATTTCTCTTTTATCCACCACCCCACATTTCAGAACTTAAGAGTGATTACTCTATAAAGTTCAATAAGTGAAAGTATGATTAAGGATATTTTAAGGCAAAACTAGCAGCTTCTATGAAAAATTAGACACTAGGTTAAATATGCTCCTAGTTAAATACAGATTATTCTCAAAACAAAACTCATTGAAGAATTCACTTACAATAACCATTGAAAAGGTTAGCCTAAGACCAGATATCAGGTAGACCATATTTAAACATTTGTACAATTATAAAGACTAAAATCATGAAATTAGTTCATTAAAAATACTGACTGTATGTAGGATATCAGTAACATTATAAAACCATAGGATTTTTTTTTCCTGGTATCATACCAGGAAATACTATCAATCATGTTTTAGTAAATGCTTAAACTATTAAGAATTCAACTATAATTTAGTGTGATTAACATCAAAAGACAATGTTCTTTTACTACTTAAGTCCCATGTGGAAATCTTACTGTGACTCTTTAGTAAAATAAAACAAATAGTTAACATATTATTGCATGAACATACTAGTATAAGATAACAATAGTGAACATTCAAAGAAAGAGCAAGGATGACAATGTTGAAGGAGAATAATGAGAACAAGGAAAAAAAACAACCACAAAAAACTTTGGATTTAAGATTATCTTCTGTCCAAAATGCTAGTACAAAAGAAGCAATGACTTCAATAATTGAACAACCAACATAAGTTCCAGTAAACTACAACTCTTTTTCATTACAAAAAAAAGCATAATAGTCTGTTTTTATCATGTTAACCTTTCATGATTTCCTATATCTGAAATTAAACTCTATAATGGATGTCGTGATTAAAATGAACTAGACCCAATTAACTGCCTATATAACGCCCTACGTAACTCAAATTTTACATAAAAGATTATTGGCTTTTTAAAATCTGCAATGACTTAAAATAAGCTTCTCAAGTACAATCTAAAGTTTCATGTAGCAAAAAATCCACTGCCATAAATATACAATTATATAATTAACAAAAATACCCCAGAACTTGCCAACTCATGTTCTTAAAACTAGATTTAAAAATTAATTCTATAGAAAATGATATCAAAACTAAGAGATACTCAACCCACAATATATACTTCCCTAATGTCCCCACAGGATACTGAGAACACAAGTACAGAATGAAGACAGAAATGAAAAGAGAGATACAGCTCGACATCTGACTAGAAGCTTGCTGCACACACTGGGAAAGAACAAGCTATATAAACCATGAGGATTAAACTCCTTTAATTTCTTCTCTCTGGTCATAAAAGAGGCACCCTCAACATAGACTAAGTGTCTATGTAAAAAGAAGAATAAAGAAATCTGTTGGGTTGGGAGGGACTGCAGAGCATCTATCAACATTTGTTTGAAAAGACCTGCCAGGCTCTCAGAAGTTACACTTAAATAATGTTGTGACCCTTCTGGACAGGACAATAACGAGACAGATTAGACCTTTCAAGGGGTGATTTATCCTCGGACACATGGAGAGGGGGGCTTCAATATAAAGCTTAGATCCAGCGTGTTTGCTTAAGTGTCTGGGCAGCTTTCTGTGGCTCAGTAACTAACTAGCGGGTGTGGGGCACCTACAATCCTGGGACAGGTTACTAAAGGAAGCTCCAGACTGGGCAACCAAACGCACCACTCTTCCGACCGGTCCTCAAACAGCACCTGCTTTTCTCCTCTTGTCTAAGCAAAGGACAAGTCCCCGCACAAGATCCCCCAGGTGCTTACTCACCCCTTTACAATACCTGTCATCTAGCTTCGATTTTGAAAAAAACTCTTAAAAGCAGTATAATGAAACAATGCAAAGTAGATTTTTTTAAAAAAAAGCAGCTCACCTCAACAACTCTAGAGGGAACACAGTGTGAAAGTGAGAAAAGAGAATCCATGCACTCGGCGCAGGAGACTCTTCTCAGCACGTGTAACCCTCTCCAGTTTCTCACTGGTCCTTAAACTTGACCACCCATGCATTTCCCATGTACTCAAGGTCTGTAATATAAAACGAGAGGGTCCTTCAAGGCCCAGAGAGTTACTGTATCAATTATAAAATCTTTGGGGGACCAATATTTTAACAACCACCTTTCTTAATATTCCAGAAGCCTCCGATTAAAACACAGCCTGAAAGGGGAGCTACCTCCTGCAAATGCTTTCTTCTATTCTTCCAAACCCACCACTTTCCTGCATTTCACGGGATGGGGAAAATGTTACAAGCAGGTGACCTGCCCACACTCTACATAGAGCAGGGGGCAGGAGGACATCTTTGCCCCTCTGCTCACCACGAACCTCTGGACGGGCTCCGCTGGAGGAGGAAGAACCTCCTGCAAGCCGAGCCGAGCATGCTGTGCTTCTCCCTCCTTCCTGCAGGTGGAGGCAGGCAGGAAAAGAGCCTGCTCCAAAGCCAAGAGCCCCTCTGCTTAGATGGGAAAATGAAGCCAGAGAAGCCCTGTATTTCTGGAAAATGAGAAAGGAGGCAAGCAGACAGGTGCTACGATTTTCAAAATACTGTAAAATTCTAACCTGGGTGCTAGTATGTGGTATTTTTTGTAAATACAAAACCTGATGACAAATAGGTTTCCAGTAACTTTATTCACTGACAAATTGGAAGTTTAAATTCCACTCTCTCTTCCAGAATCAAGTCTGCAACCCCAACAGCTAGAAAGCAGTGTGGTAAAATGCCCTCTCCTGAATGAATTGATATGCAAGTTGCTTTCTCTCTGTAGCTCCTCGCTGTTGCCTGGAAACAGGAAACCCTTCCCACCTACATGCTTCCTGACTATTCCCCCCTGTCTCCCTCTTACAGTGCAATGAATGTACCTGGCCATACTTCTGGAAACTGTTTATCTTAAAGAAGAGCAGATTCTTTTAAACAGAGCAATGGCAGAAATTTTGCCACTCTACTGTCTAGGGAGTACATTTGCTAGCCAAACAAGTAAATCCCCTAAACTTGAGTTACCTAGGCAGGAGAACACACCCTCAACACCCCCACCAAAATTGCACTTTACTAAAAACATCTAAAAATGATAAATGTTAAGCACAGATTTATTAAAACAAGCATGTCAAATAAAAACAAAGTTATCCTGAGTTCTTTAACCTACTGCCTTGCCTCACTGATGTTTTTTTAAAAACGCTACTTTCTTGGGATAAGGGAGAACACCGTATCTTCAATGGCCCCCTATTCTCCAACCACCACAGTCACCTTGATGCCCCCTTAACTTCAACACCCACATCACACCAATTGCTAAGCCCTTATGAAGTTTATATTTACTCTTCTCTCATTTGATCTTTCCTGGCCACTCCTTTGCTACCACTGAAGGTTGGGTATGAATTAATTTCCTTTTAAAGATTATTGCGGCAACAAGAGCTACTTTTATTATCAATTCCTTAAAGAATACCAAATGCCAAGAAGTACAGAAGCTCCTTACATGTTTTTTCTCTCGGTTCCTTTCAGTAGTCAATGGGGCAGATACTATTATTACCTACTCTAAAGGTAAGGAAACTGAGATTTAAAGAGTTTAAGTAACTTGCCCCAAGTCACATGCACTTAAAGTAAGCTCCTTCTAGGAAGGCACTAGAACATTTTTGTTTGAACCCTTCCTTCTATTTCTACTGATTTTTCTCTTCAGAAATGTTGTTTTGATAAATGTAAAACCAAAAATGTGCAGTTGCTTCCTTACAAGGTGAATCACATTGTGCTTGGCAGTCACACCAACAGTACCACGCACAGGCCCACGCCTCCCTCAGAGAGGAACAGGTGTGTGAGAGATCCCTTTTAGTATTTTAATTAATGGGATTTATAACAAATTTTAAATGCCTTTCAGAAATGCAGTAAAAAATAAACCTCTTCCTGTGGTTTAATGTTTATACAGAGCTTTAGGAGAAAAAAACTCTGAAGAGTAAGTTTTGGTCAGTCCCTCACAGCCAAGACACAAGCATTAGGGAATGCAACAAAATTCACAAGGTAAAATAGCTAGCCAGAAAGATAAAGGTAGATCAGTCCTTAGAATGCTGACTTGTACCTAAAGAATACTTAATATCAGAAAGTAAATTTGTATCACAAATTTATTCAGCTTTTAATTTTGTCCTGTTAACCTACCCTTGGTTAAAAGTTCTATAAATCCTCTTAAATTTTGGCCTTCGGTTTTGACACGAAATACACAAACAAGCTCAACTACTACACCTTAGATGAAACAAAAAAAAAACCTCTAAAGCAAAAACTGAAAATTAGAAACTGCCCCAAAGTTAGTGAATTAAAGAGGTCATTAAGTTGAAATTATAAACTGTTATTGAGAATTTCCAGATAACATATTCTCTGGTTTTAAAAAAAGTCAGCTATCCATTCAAAAAAATACAGTGTTTTGTTTCTTAAATATACTGAAGAAATCACTAAGTTTGTGCCAATAAAATCATGAAATAGCCATTTAATTCCAAGCAAACACCACAGGTAGGCCTGGTTTCCAGTTGCAGCATGATGATTTATTAGCCACCTCAACTTTAGCATATTCTTTGTATTGCCTTAGCCTCAGTTTCCCCACATCAGCAAAGATAACAATGGCAACTTTGACTCTATCAGTAAGTTGTTATGAAAATCAAATGAGAATGCGGATGGGATCTAAAAATACAAATTTAGTTTTTTGTCACATTTTGGTTCTCATCACATTTAAAATTGTCAAACATTTAAGAAATACTTGACATCAGCAATCCTATAATTTCTGGCATACATGCTTCATTTATCTACATTTAGAAAGCTTACTTTTTCATCTTCACTAAAACTTTGGAAACACTATGTTACTCCAGGCCTACAGGCCTATTAAAATTATTTAAATTAGACATAATTACCCAGTGAAATTAGCACAATGACCAGTATAGTACGTCAAAAATTATTAAGATATGATTTTTACTTATGAAATGTTCATTCAGCCATGGAAAATTTTATCCAAAGCCAAAACGAAAAAACCTAAAGGAAATCGGTGGATGTGGTATCAATAAAAACTAGTACTATAACTAGCATAGTCCTGTATGTTACTATGTTAGACTACAGATACCCATTCTCAATAGTTGGCCACTGTTGGCAATTTTGCCAGAAAATAATATGTTGTTGAGCTGGTAGATTTTTGGGTACTTTTTCCTAAGTGAAAAATCCATGTCACTCACTGCAAAATACAATCCAAAAACATCTTATTCACAGAAAACTGATACAATCAAGCAAACCCAGGATATCAAACTGTCCATGAAAATTGGCAACAGAATGAGAAGTCAAACCTGAATTGGTATTTTTATTTTCTAAATTTAAGATGACTTATAATCTGACACAAAACTAAATAGTCTACTTTATAAAGTGGTGAGGGACGGACAGGAAAGGAAAAGGGAAAGACAACTAAGAGTTTCACTGTTTTTAATTGAAGTTATATAATAAGACAACTACAGAAAAGAGGAAATTCTTGACAGGAACCTTTATCAAGTTCATTGAGACAAATGTGTTTTTAGGCCTAGATTATCCAGATAATGGTCTTGGTTTTGCCATTAAAGCTTTTAAGAATAGAAACATTGCTTAAGTGCCAGCTTTATTGTGGGTTTATGTAATTTTTTGGTTCTAATACACCTTTCATTTATCCTTCTTATATTTAAGTCTGAGAACAATTCTAACAGTGATCAGATACTTAGGGTATTAAAACCTAACTGGACACTTGGACAATAGCAACTATTATAAAACTTCACTAACCCAGAGAGTACACTTGAGTTGGCTTATACTGCCCTCTACAGCCTGAGTCATTCCTTCTGAAAAACAAATCTATAGTTTTGGAATTTGGAAACACAGAACAAGGGGTAGAGAAATATTCTTTGGCATTCAGTTTCATCTCTAAATCACATTAATAAAATGGTAACTTGAAAGCTGGATTTTTAAATACTGTAACATACCTTTTAACTCATTTTTATTCACTAAGCTCCCAATGAGGAATTTCCTTTACTTCATTTCAACAAATAATTATTGTTTATTATTATGCATGACACTCTGCTAGGTGTTAGGAGTACCAAAATATATGTTATCCTTTATCCGTCATGATTTCCTAAGAGCAGCCTAACTTTTAAAAGATAGTAAAATATATGTATCTATATATAAAATAATTAAAAATAAATTTATTTGAAATTACATTTCTTGAAAGATCAATCTAAAGCTGCTATATTGCAAAGAATAGTAAAATGACCTGTACCCAAATATAATTTAATAATACAATATTACCTTGAAGTAAGGGAATGCTGAGTTTGAACCTGCAGTCTTCTATCTGCTGTGTGATCATGGATAAGCAACTTAACCTTTCTTGACCTCTATTTTCTCATTTATAAAATGGGGATGTTTATACTTCTTGCCATCAGTTTTGGGGAAAAATAAGTGATATAGTCCTTAAAACCAGATTGCCTTCTTACAATGAGTGTTCAATAAATTATAGCTATTAAATTATCTATTGCCCATATTTTCCAAAGAAAAATGGAGACACACGGTCTGAAAAAATATTAGTGTACGTATGAAGACAATGAGAAAGGAAATTTTTAATTAGGACTATCCCAGAAAACCAAAACTGTATATTTCCTCTAAAATCTACTGAAAATAATTAACAAGGCTATAACAATATTTAATCTATAGCTCCATTTTTAAAGCCTAAATATTTTCACAAACATTTATTATTTGTACCTTAAGAAATTCTGAGTTTATACAGAGAGATATCAGATAATTTTCACCCAACTTTAAGAATATTTCAATCTCCACTAAAAATAACCTACTTGGTTCTTTTTGTTGTTTAGATTTAATTAACCTATGTATACATTAAAGGATCATAATAGTGAAATGTTAAAAAACAACTGCATTGGAGACTCACAGAACCCAAGAACGGACTAATAGATACCAAAGGGAAAGGGACTGGGGAGGATGGGTGGGAAGGGGGGGGGAAGGGGGAAGAAGGGACAATATGATTAGCAGATGTAATGTTCGGGGGGCACGGGGAGGGCTGTACAACCCAGAGAGGACAAGTAGTGACTCTATGGCACCTCACTACGCTGATGGACAGTGACTGCAATGGGGTTGTGGGGGCGGGGGGGGGGAACCTGATGAAGGGGGTAGTGTAATCACCATAATATTACTCATTTAATTGTAGATTAATGATATCAAAATAAACTTAAAAAAAATCCAAACTTAAAAAAAAACAACTGCATTAAAGTTAATTATTGTAAATATGATCATATTTCAGTAATAAGCGTGGGTGAAGATTAAATATCTTTTTTTTGTTTTTACTGGGTTAATCTGTTTATTACTAAATTGAGATAACATTAAAAATTAGTATCCAAGTTGCAAATTAACTTAAAATTTTTAAATAAGCCAGAAAACACATGTGTTGTAAATTAAAGGCATTAACTTCTTTTGATGACAAAATTAACAGAGTGGCTCATTTAACATCACTCATTGGAATTTTTTTTTTATATTTAAGACTTCCAGAAACAGATTAGCTTTCCCAGTCATATTTCAATAGATATAATCTTTTATTGGAATGGTTGATAATTTAAATGTACTTTTTAAAATCAGCTTGTTTATACTTCGTATATTAAACAGTGAAATGATTATACCATATTGATGGTAATTTTAATCTTTTTTAAAACAACTTACAAACATACTAATGATCAGAAGGTTATGAAGAAAGGAGGTAAGAATTTAGCTGTAAATATAAAACATTTAGATACAAAGACAGACTAACATGCATTTGCTTTTAACATGACAACCTCCTATCCATTTCAAGCATTTTTGGCTTCTCTGAAGAACAACAAACCTGGTAAAATACCCTCTGCAGAAGGGCATTTGTCTCAAGACAATGTATTAAATGAGTTAACTTTTTGCTCTGCCTTTAAAAAATAAATGATTGTCACAAATTCTTTCACCAGGATTTTGTAAAGGAAAGAAAGAAATACCTAAATATTGTAAACTCTATAAAGTTCAAGAGACATAAGAGTTCAGAAGTGGTCACCAGCACACAGGGGTTCTGGTCAGAAATAACTGTATCGTCCTAAGTGCCTTAAAGAAGGTAGTGTAGTTTCTCGGTAATATTTTCAGTCTCTTAGTCTAACATGATATAATTTCCCATAACCTTTATTTACCCTTTCATATTACTTTGCTGAATGATTTATCACAAGTAAGTACATTATCCTTTCAGAAAGAGTAAACGCCCTGCTCAGTTGGTGGCAAGCAGTGGAGAACCTGCACCAATATTATGTAGCTCTACTGATGAATCCCAACAAGTGGATTAAATGATGCACACACAGGGACCAAACACTGAGCAGGAAAACAAGGCTAAGGAAGAAATTAAATAAGAAACACAGTCAAGGGTAGGCCAAACACTTCTCTTTTATAAACACTGTATACTTAGTAAGTTTAAGAAGCCAGAAGAAGAACCAGTGGTCCAAAATTTCCTTCTATAATGAATTTCAACAACTAGAGCAATAAGATCAGATGCTTTCAGGGGAATTAGATGTCAAGAAACTATCAAAGGTATTTTTTCTTAATGTTATTGTAAAGTAATTGCTGAATTAAATGAGATAACAGCTGTGAGTTAAATGACCTAGTACAGTACCTGGCATATAGTGTCTAATAAGTTAGTTAATATAATTGCAGTTACAGAATTTCCTCCCTACAACCACATAGCTGAGTGGCATTTTTATCACAATTTTGCTAGAAAACTGAAGCCTAAACAGAGGCATCAAGTAACCAACCATAACAGTTAAGTGGTAGTGAAACAAGAGCTGAACACAGGCCAATGTAATTATTGCTTATATCAGACATGTATTTTACATGAACTTCAAAATCATCTGTATGTATTATATAAAAAGGACCTTGAATCCAGGAAATGAAACTTTGGAAAGCTTGGAAATAAAAAATGTATTTACTGAAGTAAAGACTTAATAGTAGGACAGACACCACTTAAAAGAATACCACTGAAGAATGAGCTTGTGAGCTGCAACCTGCACCAAAGATTTCTCCAGAATGCAAACAAAAAAGGGATAAAGAAATAAAACATAAAAAAAGAAAAGCTGAGACACAAAAACACAGAGGACAGATCTATTTTGTATCTATTAGCAATTCCAAGAGATAAGAAAGGAGAGGAGAGGAGAGGAGAGGCAATATCTGAAAATGGTGTATTTGAGAATTTGACATAATTGAAGAACAGGATTCCAAAGGCATAAAGCCTCACATTGAAGGGAGCCGCTAAGTGCCAATAGGGATAAATCAAAAACAAAACACTTGATATCAAAGAGAAATTGCAAGTAATAAGGATAAATCAAAATTCTTCAAAATTATCAGATTAAAAGAGAAAAGATTATCCACAAGAGATAGCAAACTTCTACTTTTAACAATAATCCAGGGGGAAATTTCTGTCTTTATCAATCTAAGAGGCATGAGACACAAAATGGAGGAAAATAAAAGCATGTTCAAGTTTTTCTCTTGTTTAGACAGAAGCTACAGATGTTATTAGAATTTATGTTTAAATACATATGTTAAAAATGTACTGGAGAGTGAGGGGACTAGATAAAGGTGGTCAAAAGGTACAAACTTCAAGCTAGAAGATAAATATTAGTAGTGATGTAGGGTGTAAAATGATGACTGTAGTGTACACTGCTGTATTAAAAGCATAATTGAAATTTGTTAATAATCAAGTAAAACAGAAGTTCTCATGACAAGGAAGAAACATGTTTTTTTTGTATCTATTTGAGATGGATGTTAACTAAACTTAGTGTGTTAATCATTTCACAATATATGTAACTCAAGTCATTTTACTGTATACCTTAAATTTACACATTCCTGTTGTGCATTATATCAATAAACCTGAAAGAAGAAATATAAAAGTAACTGCAAATCATTAAAACAAAAGTCTGGAAAGTGAAAATGAAGAGAGGGTAATATAAAATAATTAGATTTAAGTAATAATAAATATAAATACACCTATTCAGAGATTTTCAGGCTAAATTGAAAAAAAAAACCAAAAAGTAAAATCTGCTTATATTCATATCCATGAAAGACACACCCAAAACAAAATGACACACAAAGCTTTAAAATTCTGGAATGTGAAACTATACAGCAGGAAAATGGAAAAAAGTACATACAACAACAGCGACAACAGGAAAAAAGGAAATCAAAGAGAAAATCTTTAAAAGGGGTAAAGAAATATTTACATTGCCAAAAAGAATAATCTTCCAATACAGAACAATGGTCACTGATTCTCACATATTTAACAACACAGCTTGGAAATATATACAGCAAAACAATTCAAATAACAGAAACTGACAAATCACAATCACACTGGGAGACATTAAAATACCTCTCTCAGGAAATAAATAACAGAAAAATTAAAAGCAAAACAAGTAATGCTATGAAGGAAAGGAATAATACATTCAAATTTACCTAGCAGATACAAGATTAACCTAACAGATACAAATAGGTAGCACTCCAGACTCCACATAAAAATAAATCACATTTGAGACTTCCGGGAAGATGGCGGCATGAGCAGGGTGGCAGAAATCTCCCAAAACTATATATATATCTACAAAAATACAGCAAATACAACTATTCCTAAAAGAGAGACCAGAATACACAGGAAAGTGCACAGCGTGCAGCTTCACCTCAGAGGACACAGTACCCGCGAGGTGGAGCTATAAAGGGCCCTGTGGGGCGGCGTGGCCACAGCTGCAGAATAGTGGAGCAACAGTGCCACCTACAGCATCCCCACAGAATGTACTCCCAGTGGGTGTTTCTGTTTTTTGTTTGTTTTGTTTTGTTCTTTCTTTCTTCTTCTCTTTCTTTTTTCTTTTCTTTTCTTACTTTTTTTTTTTAAGTCTTAAAGAGCCCAGCTGACAAATGTGGCAACTACCAGCAACCACTTCTATAGCCATGAAAAGACAGAGGAATATGGTCCAGACTAAGATCAACCAGACAACCCCAGAGAGGGAGCCTGAAGGGATGGAAATGCACAGTCTTCCTGAAAAAGAATTCAGAATAAAAGTCATAACCACGCTGATGGATCTACAGAGAAATGTGCAAGAGCTGAGGGAGGAAGTGAGGGAAGTGAGGAAAGACAATGCAGAAATCAGACAAGCGATCGACGGGCTTAACAGCAGACTGGATGAGATGCAAGAGACTGTTAATGGAATAGAAATCAGAGAACAGGAATACAGAGAAGCTGAGGCAGACAGAGATAAAAGGATCTCTAGGAATGAAAGAATATTAAGAGAACTGTGTAACCAATCCAAACGGAACAATATTCGCATTATAGGAGTACCAGAGGAAGAAGAGAGAGAAAAAGGGATAGAAAGTGTCTTTGAAGAAATAATTGCTGAAAACTTTCCCTCGCTGGGGAAGGCAATAGTCTCACAGTCCACGGAAGCCCACAGATCTCCCAACACAAGGGACCCAAGGAAGACAACACCAAGACACATAATAATTAAAATGGCAAAGATCAAAGATAAAGACAGAGTATTAAAGGCAGCTAGACAGAGAAAAAAGATCACCTACAAAGGAAAACCCATCAGACTATCATCAGACTTCTCAACAGAAACCTTACAGGCCTGAAGAGAATGGCATGATATATTTAACATAATGAAACAGAAGGGCCTCAAACCAAGAATATTGTATCCAGCACAATTATCATTTAAATATGATGAAGGGATTAAACAATTTCCAGACAAACAAAAGTTGAGAGAGTTTGCCTTTCATAAACCACCACTACAGGATATCTTATACGGACTGCTCTAGAGCGAAGCACTCCTAAGGCTAAAAAGATGTCACCAGAGAAAATAAAATCACAGCTAAGAAAGCAGACCATCCAAATACTAACTACAGGCAAAGAATAAAACACCTAGTATATAAAGAATGGAGGAGGAAGAATAAGAAGGGAGAGAAATAAAGAAACATCAGACGGTGTTTACAATAACTTAACAAGAAAGTTAAGTTAGATTGTTAGATAGTAAAGAAGCAACCCTTGAACCTTTGGTAACCAAGAATCTAAAGCCAGCAATGGCAATAAGTACATATCAATCGATAATCACCCTAAATGTAAATGGACTGAATGCACCAAAAGACACAGAGTAACAGAATGGATAAAAAAGCAAGACCCATCTATATGCTGCTTACAAGAGACTCACCTCAAACCCAAAGATATACACAGACTAAAAGTGAAGGGATGGAAAAAGATATTTCATGCAAACAACAAAGAGAAAAAAGCAGGTGTTGCAGTACTTGCATTGGAAAAAATAAGACTTCAAAATGAAGAAAGTAGCAAGAGATAAAGAAGGACATTACATAATGGTAAAGGGGTCAGTCCAACAAGAAGATATAACCATTATAAATATATATGCACCCAACACAGGAGCGCCAGCATATGTGAAACAAATACTAACAGAATGAAAGGAGGAAATAGAAAGCAATGCACTCATTTTAGGAGACTTCAACATACCACTCACTCCAAAGGACAGATCAACCAGACAGAGAATAAGTAAAGACACAGAGGCACTGAACAACACACTAGAACAGATGGACCTAACAGACATCTACAGAACTCTGCACCCAAAAGCAGCAGGATACACATTGTTCTCAAGTGCACATGGAACATTTTCCAGAATAGACCAGACACTAGGCCACAAAAGGAACCTTAGTAAATTCAAAAATGCTGAAATCCTACCAACCAACTTCTCAGATCACAAAGGTATAAAACTAGAAATAAATTTTAGAAAGAAATCAAAAAGGCTCACAAATACATGGGGACTTAACAACATTCTCCTAATTAATCAGTGGGTTAAAGACCAAATCAAAACAGAAATCAAAGAATATATGGGGACTAATGACAATAACACAGAGCCACAACTTCTGTGGGACATAGCAAAGGCAGTTCTAAGAGGAAACTACATTGCAATCCAGACCTATTTAAAGAAGGAAGAACATTCCCAAATGAATAGTCTAAAGACACAATTACTGAAATTGGAAAAAGAAGAACAAATGAGGCCCAAAGTCACCAGAAGGAGGGACATAATAAAGATCAGAGAAGAAATGAATAAAATTGAGAAGAATAAAACAATAGAAAAAAATCAATGAAACCAAGAGCTGGTTCTTTGAAAAAATAAACAAAATAGATAAACCCCTAGCCAGACTCATTAAGAGAAAAAGAGAATCTACACACATAAACAGAATCAGAAATGAGAAAGGAAAAATCACGACGGGCCCCACAGAAATACAAAGAATTATAAGAGAATATTATGAGAATCTATATGCTAACAAGCTGGAAAACCTAGAAGAAATGGACAACTTCTTAGAAAAATACAACCTTCCAAGACTGACCAAGCAAGAAACAGAAAAACTAAACAGACCAATCACCAGCAACAAAATTGAATAGATAATCAAAAAACTACCCAAGAACAAAACCCCCGGACCACATGGATTCACCTCTGAATTCTACCAGACATATAGAGAAGAAATAACACCGATTCTCCTTAAAGTTTTCCAAAAAATAGAAGAGGAGGGAATACTTCCAAACTCATTCTATGAAGCCAGCATCATTCTAATACCAAAACCGGGCAAAGACCTCACCAAAAAAGAAAATTACAGACCAATATCCCTGATGAACGTAGATGCAAAAATACTCAACAAAATATTAGCAAACCGAATTCAAAAATACATCAAGAGGATCATACACCATGATTAAGTGGGATTCATCTCAGGGATGCAAGAATGGTACAACATTCGAAAATCCATCAATATCATCCACCACATAACAAAAAGAACAAAAACCACATGATCATCTCCATAGATGCCGAAAAAGCATTTGACAAAATTCAGAATCCACTCATGATTAAAACTCTCAACAAAATGGGTATACACGGCAAGTACCTCAACATCATAAAGGCCACATATGACAATCCCACAGCTAACATACTTAACGGTGAGACGCTGAAAGCTTTTCATCTAAGATCGGGAACAAGACAGGGATGCCCACTCTCTCCACTGTTATTCAACATAGTATTGGAGGTCCTAGCAATGGCAATCAGAAAAACAAAGACATACAAGGCATCCAGATTGGTAAAGAAGAGGTCAAATTTTCACTATTTGCAGATGACATGATACTGTACATAAAAAACCCTAAAGACTCCACTCCAAAAGTACTAGAACTAATATCTGAATTCAGCAAAGTTGCAGGATACAAAGTTAACACACAGAAATCTGTTACTTTTCTATACACTAACGATGAACTAACAGAAAGAGAAATCAGAAAAACAATTCCATTCACAATTGCATCAAAAATAAAATACCTAGGAATAAACCTAAGGAAGGAAGTGAAAGACCTGTACTCTGAAAACTACAAGACACTCCTAAGAGAAATTAAAGAGGACACTAACAAATGGAAATGCATCCCATGCTCTTGGCTAGGAAGAATAAATATTGTCAAAATGGCTATACTACCTAAAGCAATCTACAGATTCAATGCAATCCCTATCAAACTACCAACAGCTTTCTTCAATGAACTGGAACAAATAATTCTAAAATTCATATGGAACCATAAAAGACCCCAAATAGCCAAAGCAATCCTGAGAAGGAGGAATAAAACAGGGGAATCACGCTCCCTGACTTCAAGCTCTACTACAAAGCCACAATAATCAAGATAATCTGGTGCTGGCCGAGAACGGACTCACAGACCAGTGGAACAGAACAGAGAGTCCAGACCGTAACCCAAACATATATGGTCAATTAATATACGATAAAGGAGCCATGGATATACAATGGGAAAATGACAGCCTCTTCAACAGCTGGTGTTGGAAAAGCTGGACAGCTACATGTAACAGAATGAAACTGGACTACTGTCTAGCCCCATACACAAAGGTAAACTCAAGATGGATCAAAGACCTGAATGTAAGTCACGAAACCATAAAACTCTTAGAAAAAAACATAAGCAAAAATCTCATAGACATAAATATGAGCGACTTCTTCATGAACATATCTCACCAGGCAAGGGAAACAAAAGCAAAAATGAACAAGTGGGACTATATCAAGCTGAAAAGCTTCTGTACAGCAAAGGACATCATCAGTAGAAAAAAAAGAGATCCTACAGTATGGGAGAATATATTCATAAATGACGTATCTGATAAGGGGTTGACATCGAAAATATATAAAGAACTCACGCACCTCAACAAACAAAAAGCAAATAATCCAATTAAGAAATGGGCAGAGGACATGAATAGACACTTCTCTAAAGAAGAAATTCAAATGGCCAACAGGCACATGAAAAGATGCTCCACATCGCTCATCATCAGAGAAATGCAGATTAAAACCACGATGAGATATCACCTCACACCAGTGAGAATGGCCAACATCCAAAACACAAACAACAACAAATGTTGGCGAGGATGTGGAGAAAAGGGAACTCTCCTACACTGCTGGTGGGAATGCAAATTAGTTCAACCATTGTGGAAAGCAGTATGCAGGTTCCTCAAAAAACTCAAAATAGAAATACCATTTGACCCAGGAATTCCACTCCTAGAAATTTACTCTAAGAATGCAGCAGCCCAGTTTAAAAAAGACATATGCACCCCCATGTTTATCACAGCACTATTTACAACAGCCAAGAAATGGAAGCAACCTAAGTGTCCATCAGTAGATGAATGGACAAAGAAGATGTGGTACATATACACAATGGAATATTATTCAGACATAAGAAGAAAACAAATCCTACCATTTGCAACAACATGGATGGAGCTATAGGGTATTATGCTCAGTGAAATAAGCCGAGCTGAAAAAGACAAGTACCAAATGATTTCACTCATATGTGGAGTATAAGAACTAAGGAAAAAAAAAAACTGAAGGAACAAAACAGCAGGAGACTCACAGAACCCAAGAACGGACTAATAGTTACCAAAGGGAAAGGGACTGGGGAGGATGGGTGGGAAGGGAGGGGCAAGGGGGAAGAAGGGACATTACGATTAGCAGATGCAATGTTGGGGGGCACGGGGAGGGCTGTACAACCCAGAGAGGACAAGTAGTGACACTATGGCATCTCACTACGCTGATGGACAGTGACTGTAATGGGGTTGGGGGCGGGAACCTGATGAAGGGGGTAGTGTAATCACCCTAATATTACTCATTTAATTGTAGATTAATGATATCAAAATAAACTTATTAAAAAAAAAGAACAAAGAATAAAACTGAAGGAACAAAACAGCAGCAGACTCACAGAACCCAAGAACGGACTAATAGTTACCAAAGGGAAAGGGACTGGGAAAGATGGGTGGGAAGGGAGGGATAAGAGGGAAAAAGGGGCATTACGATTAGCAGATGTAATGTTAGGGGTCATGGGAAGGGCTGTAGAACTTAGAGAAGACAAGCAGTGATTCTACAGCATCTCACTATGCTGATGGACAGTGACTGTAATGGGGTTGGTGGGGGGGACCTGATGAAGGGGGTAGTTTAATAACCATAATATTGCACATGTAATTGTAGAATAATTATACCAAAATAAATTATATATAAAAAAGCTAAAATAAACAAATAGGATAACATGAAACTAAAAAGTTTTTGCACAGTAAAAAAAAATAATAAAAATAAATAAATAAATCACATTCTTTTCAAAGACATTAAATGTTCAGAGATTGGTCACATAGCAGACAACAAAGGATATACTGAAAAAAATCCTAAATGCTACTATCCTGCAGGCCACATTCGCTGACCTAAATACAGTAATGTAAGAAATCAATAATGAAGTAATAGCCGAAAACCTTAACTGGGAATTTTAAACTATATTTCTAAGTAACATTGGTGAAAGAGTTAACCAAACTGCAATTTTTTAAGTATTTCAAATTGACAATGACAACACTATTTAAGAAAATGTGTGAGATGTCATCAAAATGGTACTCATCAGAAACACTGCAACAAATGACATTAGAGAATAAAAGTTTGATGATAGATGAATTTCAAAAGAAGCAGTAGAAAAAAGAAAAAAAATATTGATTAGGATAAAATAATTCAATGAACACAGGAGGTGAACCAGGAGAAAAACTTAAGCATTAGAACACTAAAATAAGAGAACTTTATACCAAAAACTCTAAAGCCTGCATGAAATGGATAATTTCCTAACAAAATATAAATTATCAAAACCTAATAAAAAACAAATAGAAAACTCAATACAATAACCAAAGCAAAAAAAATAAAATAAAGTTAAAGCAGTTGCCAAATATCTACATCCTCAAAAAAAGGCATTAGGTTAAGGCAGTTTTACAGGAGTTCTAATAAACATTCAGAATAAATAATTTTCACCTCTAAAGTGTTAAGTAAACAGTTACATAGCAAAGAGAGGTGTAAGAAACTATGTAAGCTGAGGCTTACTTCATTCCATGCTAGAAACAGGTAAAAATACAGCAAAGCAAGGAAAAATTATTTTCCAATCACACTTCAATGCAGATACAAAATTTTAAAGTAAAATTTAAATATAATCAAAGTCTGAAAAGAGTAAAATCAAGTGGAGTTTATCTCAGAAATGTAAAGATGATTGCCATCAGAAAACATTAATACATTAACAGGGTTTAGTGTTTTATGTGATTGGTGAGTCACTATATTATGCATCTAAAATGAATATAATATTGTGTATCAACTATATTTAAATTAAAAAAGAAACTAAACATGACAGCATTAAAAATAATTTAAAAAGGAAAAAATACATTAAGAGGATAAAGAAAGAAAATGACAAGATCAGGTCAATGAATTATTTTACCACAAGTTCGTGGTAAAATTTCTTAGCTAAGAATAAGAGAGAATTCCCCTAATCTGACGGAGGATCTAGGAGAAGTATATAGAAAACATCATTCATAGTAAAGAAACAAACACTACATGCATTAACATATGTAAAAATATATACAAGAAAGGATGCACACTATCACTAGGATGAATCAATAGTATACCAGGGCACCAGCCAATGCGTATCAAATGCAGAAACAGTAAGAAGAAAACTAGAAAAAGTAAAAGATTGGACAAAACGACACAATTACGATTATTTACATATGATTTTATTTTCTTTAAGAAAATTCCCAAGAGAAAAGAAACAACTGACAAACTATTAAAACTAGTAAGAGGTATTATAAAGCTATATAATTCAATCTATTATCTCCAGAGAAATAGAAATATACATCAATAGAACAAAATATGTAAGTTCAACAACCAACCCAAAAACACAGGTACATGATAAAAGCATTTCAAATTAGTTAAAGAAAATCCACAATAGTCCAAAGATGGAGCTTTGTGTAGAGGGGTGTGAGGATGGGAGGGGTAAAAAGATTCACCTCTACATAGTGAATTTCAGATAGTTTTTTTTAAAGGTTTAAACAGGGGAATCAAAAAGATATATGCACAGGCATCTCGGAGATATTGGGGATCTGATTCCAGACCACTACAATAAAGCAAATACTGCAATAAAGCAAGTCAAGTGAATCTTTTGGTTTCCCAGTACGTACAAAAGTGCTTACGCTGCACTGTAGTCAATTAAGTGTACAGTAGGATTATGACTTTTAAAAAAGTACATACCTTAATTAAATATTTTATTGCTAAAAAATGCTAACCATCATTTGAGCCTTCAGCAAATCATAATCACAAATATAGTAATAATGAAAAAAGTTTGAAATACTGTGAGAATTACCAAAAAGTGACACCAAGACATAAAGTAACATGTACGGCTGGAAAAAGGGCGCCCACGGACTTGCTCAACACAAGGTTTCCACAAACCTTCAATTTGTAAAAAGCATACTATCTGCAAAGTGCAATGAAGCAAACACACTAAAACGCGATATGCCTGTATAAGAACACACAAGGGAATATACCTATGGTATTGGGGCAGGAGAGGCCTTCTTTTGTACTTTCTTAAAGTACAAAACAAAAAGGCAAAAAGGAAAAGATTGATGAAGTTCACTATATAAACACTGTCAATGTTCCCATGAGAAATGGCACTATAAACAAAGCTAAAAGAAAATGTGAGAAATATTTGCCATATATATTAATATATGCTCGACAAAGGAATATATACACTACATATGTAAAGCTTATTCAAAAATAATACTGAAGGAAGAAAAGAAAGCCCATAGCAACATGAACAAAGGATATATATATATATGCAGATGATTTTAGGAAAATAAATTGGCTAATGACAGAAAATATGCTCAAATTTCATGGAAAATTGTCATGGAAAAAATTTAAACTAGGCATTATTTTCACATAGCAGACTGAAAAAATTTTTTGTTTGATAAAAAAGGTGTAGAGGTATATAGGAAAACAGTGACCCTGCTTTGCTTTTTTCTATAAAAACATATATATGAAAGTAAGTGCACTGAAAAAATTCTAAAGAATACATACATAATTGATAAAGTAGCTAGTTTGTGGAGTTGGTAGGATAGGTGGTAAAACATTAAGATTGGAAATGAAAGTCAAAAGGAAGTATCATTTATTCATTCAACATTCATTCACAAACATTTATTGAGTGTTTAATATGTGCCAGACCACCCTGTTACAAGCACTAGATATACAGAGCAAACACAGCAAAGGGCCCTGTTTCCCTGAAGCTTCCTTTCTAGAGGGAGAGGCAGACTCTAAATATGTAAGCCAGCAAGCAGTTAAAAACACTTTTTATTTTAAATTAAAATAACTTCATAAATTAGCTAGGAAAAATAAAACAGGATTATATATATTCTGGAAATGTATTGGCGTTTGACAAAGAAAAATAAATTCTATGTATTACCTATGAAATAGAAACATTAATTTTTGAAACTTTTTATGAGTTTGTTTTCTGTGTAATAGTTTACACTTAGGGAATTTATGCACATAACAATATTTAACTTGCTGAAATGCCTGGATAAAAATTCAAAGAAAATGAAATCCAGCAATAGACAGGCTGGCAACAGACTGACCAGAAAACAAGGATTTAATAAAAGAAATACAAACTTTGTGGCAAAGTACCTGTACATCCATTGTGGCATCAAGAGGAGGGTAGCACCTTGTATCTGCTTCATAGAGACTGAGCCAAAAGCGACACTGAGCTTCAGAGAGGTGGTGAACAAGCACATGGGTCTTGAGAAAAAGGCAGAAAAGGGCCCCTGAGGCCACACTCAAGCCCTACCTGGGCAAAGAAGACTGTCTGAAGATATCTCTCCATTAACAACCTACTTCTCCCCGCCCACTCACCAACTCTCCCAACACACACACACCAGCCTTGCCCTGAGCTCCTTCTGTAGAGCAGGGAGGAGAAGCTGCAGCGCCCAAGGCTGTGGGGTGACAAGACTTCTAAGCCAAAGAACTTTACATGGAGTGAAGTAACTTTCAGGCTTCCAGGTCAAAAACAGACGTTGGTTTGTCTACTTCCTAAATATTTACATAAAACAACACAAAAATTTCCCCCATATTTTCTGGAGGGAAAAAAAGACCTCTGGCTGCTATAGTCTTGTGGTTCAGATAACCTCAAATATTGGTTATTTTGTAAGTTACACTCTATTTGATTAAAATATTTTGTAGAAGGCAAAAGCAAGTTAACTCCTTTCTTTTCAGGTTACCCTACAGTCATTTCAGCAGAAATATAAATGTGAATAGTACTCTTCCTGGTTTGGAACTTTTCTCTATTTTCATTCTAAAATTTGACATTAAAAACACAGATTTACAAATCTGGTTAAACAGGAAGTAGTTTCCAAAACTGAAAAAGGTCCTTCACTTTTTAATTTACCAGTATTTCTTAAAAATATACTCATGAGTATGTTTTAAATATTATAATGTACTAAAAATTCTGTTCTACTCTGTTAACCTGTCAAGAAAAAATGAATTACATAAAATGTAATATTAAAGGATTATTTTTTGGTACTTACTTAACAGGACAAATACCAACATACTAAATAATAACCCATTATATAAACCCTGCATTGGTCTACAGCAATGACAGACTCTAAAGAACTATTATTCCTTTAAGACACTTAATGTCCACATCTGTCTACTATAAAACACATGTTCAAGGCATGAACATTTGAGTAAAGCAAAACTTCCCTTAAAACAAGTGTGTTTATTTGAACACACAATTTCAGAACTAAATCAACAAGTGTTTTACGGGTTCACGCTCATAAGGGATCACATGTGTGTTTATTTGAATGTAATCGCATTGAAATAAACACAGCTGCGTTTATTTCAATGTGTGAGAATCCAGATCTACACATGTTTGTGCAAGAATGAATCATGAAGCCATGACTTGGTGCATGGAAATGTGACTAGGAAATAGTACACAGCACAATCACTTTCTTCAAACATGTCACTGAAAATTAAATCTATAGCTAAAAGCTATTTCAGAAAAAGGTGCAATTCAACATATCCCTCAAAACATTCAAGAGTATCAAGTATTAAAGTCTTTCCTTTATATTTCATTTGAAAAAAAATTAAGTGCAAAGAATATTAAATGACAAACACGCATGAACCTTTCACCAAAACTTATCATTTTGTAGCATATACTTCAGACCTTTTTAAAAAAATAAACAGTGTAAATAAAATTGACATCCTTCATTTTTTTTCTTTCTGGTCCCATTTATCTTCATCTCCAATCCTCTTCAGAAGTGGTCACTGTCATGATTTAAGCTAAACAATACAGAGCACTGTTTTGCATGTTTTCTAAAACATATATGGAGGATATAAAGTAAAAAGTACTCTGCGATTTGCTTTTTGTCTGTCAACATTGTTTTTGAGATTGACCCATACTATTTGCTTCATTCATTTTAATTGGTTCCTATTTATTCCACCATGTGAATATGCCACAATGTTATGTTTCCCTACTGGTAGTGAATAATGACGTTTTCAGTTTTCCCTACTACAAAACAGTTCTGCCATGAATGCCCTTGTACATGTGCCCTATGCAGATGTTTGAGAGTTTCTCTAAGTATAACTAGATGTAGAACTGCTACAGCATTTCTCAGCTTTTGCTAGATATTGACAAATTGCTCCCCTGAGTGGTTCTATCAAACTGTATTTTGATTTGGAATGTGTTCTACATAACCAGTATAATCTGTCCCAAGCTTAGTGTTCAAAGAATTGGTTTCCAAAACAACAAAATTTCACTTATTCCATACCTTACAACACCTAAGATACAGACTAAGAAAACTTTCATGTTCTTGCTTGATCCACTTAGATTAGTTAGTTAGCACAGTGGTTCTCCACAAGAGGTGATTCTGTCCCTACAAGACATTTTGATTGTCATGATAGGGAATGGTACCTGCAACTAGTAGTTAGAGGCCAGGGATGTCCCTTTCCCTAGCAGTTTCAAAATTACCTTTTGAAGAACAGAATGTCCACATGGTTTGTTCTCGCATAAATTCACTTTCACCTCTTGGCCAAGTATAAATTCCAGAAACTTTTGGCCTATAAAATCATTCTTTAGATAAATAGGTAAGTGACCTCAAGTGGAAGTGTTTTCTGACATCACAAACATTGCTGGACTCAGAATAAAGAAAATAAGCCACAGCACATAATACCATTCTATAGCCCCACTAACCACAGTATTTACAACATCTCCTTTTGAAGTAACTGACTATACATATCTAAACTGAAACAACTGGAAATACAACTAAATCCAAGTTTCATTGTTTATCAGAAAGAAATCTTAGTCTCACTTTCTAGTTGACTTTCTTAGTATCTTGGCTGACATTTTTGCCTTTTATTTACAAATCTAAATCATAGCAAGAGCAAGAAAGATTTTTAAGCTAAACTATTTAATTACCTCTTTTGGAGAAAAGGAAGATAGGAGATGAAAGATCAAGACACTACTTAGGAAGAGCTGAAAAGACATGTTTGCTTCCACCTGTCTGAGAGGATATTTTTTTCTTTCATTTTTTTCCATTAAATTCCCCCCCGAATTATATAAACCAGTAAAGGGCTTATCGTTCTCTCAATTTAATATGCAAAATGTAACTTCACTATTCATTTAGAGGCCATGTGAGTCAATGGATTAAAAAACTGCACGAGTTAGAGACCAAGAATTTTAATCCTAAGCGACACTGACCCTCTCTTATTATTGCTATCCTTGGCAATTTTATTATCAGACCTTGTGGCTTGCAGTAATTGCCTTCACAATGAGGTCTTCTAAATCTACATATCCATCCCTGAGTTTTAGTTCAGCATTTCCAGCTTCTTGCTTGACATCTCCACATACGATGCCTGTACCCAAATCCCACACTCTGAACCTGTGCTACTGAACTCAACTGCACGTACTCTGCACACTCTCTAATGCCGTCCACCACAGGTGTGAAGGGACCAGCAGCCTCTCAGGCAGGCAGCTTCTTCATTGGCTTGCTCTCCTTTATTCCAACTCTCATACTGTTTCTTCTATGGTATCTTATGTTATTTCTTTTCCAGTATAACTGCCGCAGCCCAGTTTATCGTGTACCTTGATTGTTTCCAGACTTGTCTCCTGCTTATTCCGTTTCTCCTCCTAAAATTCATCCTTCACATTTGTTGCCATGTTAAAATTTCTAAAGTATAGTTCTGACTACATTGCTTCCCAGATTGAAAATCTCCACTTGCCTGGCATCTAAGTATATTCACAACCTGGCCTCAAACCAATGTCGAATGTCTTTTCTCCCAGAACTCTTTAATAAGCCAAATCTCAACCAAACAATAACTAGCTTTCTTACACAAACCCACACTTGCATGCCACTATGCCTTTTCTCAGGCTATTCCTTCTACTTATAAAGCCTCTCGCATAAATGTTTACATGTCCAGATCTTATCCTACCTCCAGGCAAAATCAAATGACATCCCTTTCACAAGGGCCTGTTTTCCCCAATGAGAAGCAACTCCTCCTTTAGACTGTCTCCTTTAGACTTCTGTCCATGTTGTTATTGCTATTTTTGTTCCCACCACAGGAAACAGTATAGCTAAAGGTTTGGGGGATGTACTCTGGAGCCAGACTGCCTGAGTTCAAATCCCATGACTAGTTGTGGGACTCCAAGCTAGTTACCTAAATTCCCTATATGCCAGAGTAGCAGACACTGGGATGCCTCATCCAGAACCCCTTTAGGCTGGCTTACCCACTGCCCAGCTACTGGGAGTGCTAGATGCTGAGAGTTCACAGTTGTGCAAGAGCTGCCTTTTCCAGAGCCTGTGAGAAACTACACCTCTTGTTTGTCCCCCAGGGAAGCCCCTCACAGCCAATGCCTCACTGATCAAAGTATCAAAGTGGCCCTCTTCTCAATGGCAACTCTGTGGTGCCATTTATGCTCCAAAACATCTTGAAGGCTCCCACTGATGCTAGATTTTTAACAAAACCCACATCTTTACCTGGCTTCTTCCTCTTGCCCAAGTGATTCTCAAATTTGAGCACCAAACAGAATCACCTAGAAGACTAGTTAAACCAGAGGCAGCTGCCCAACTCACCTGAGTTCCTGATTCAGGGTTCCTGAGTCAGACCTGAGAATATGTATTTCTGACACATGATGCTGGCACTGCCAGTCCAGGAACCACTCCCCTCCTCATCCTCCTTCCCTCCCTTGCTCAGTTCCTCCTGAGCCACCCTCATAAATAACTTGCACAAGAATCTGCATCTCAGGCTCTGCTTCAAGGAAACCTGACCTAAGACACACAGCACTTAATGTATAAAATGGGCAAATAAACTCAAATGATTATTGTGGAGATAAAATCAGGTTAACACCTGCAAACTGGCTTAGAACAGTGCCTAGCACATAAGCAGCTCTTAGTGTTAGTTACCATCATCAGCTCCCATAATATACTAACATCTCTGGAGTGTGGTGTCTATCCCTTCCCCAACTTTCTATCTCCTGTATTAGGTAACACAGCAATACAACTGGAATCAATCTAGTGGGCTTTATGTGTTATACACTGTATTAGACACAGTAACTAACTAAACTCTAAATTTGGTCTCTACTGAAAGGAGCTGTCCTCTGAAAGAATTTGAAGGAAAACGGGTACAAGCACTGAGTTTAGTTGCAGGCAATGTTCAAGGAAGAATTCAAGAAATGGGACTAAAAAGCTAGGAGGGGTTCATCACTGGATTCCTAGAGGGTGACTATTGCACAGGAAAATGTCAGATGTTATCCTGAAAGGATGTTAAAGGAACTAAATTCACATATATGTGAAATAAGGCCTTACCATATGGAAGACTGCCAACAAAAGCAGTGAATGTAAATGAGTGTCCAATCCTAATCACAGATCTAATGCTTGACTGGATAAACTTTGCAATTAAAGCAGTTGGAATTTTTTGGTGTTTAGGTGAACAACTGTCATTAACTTCTGTAGGTACTGTAAGACTTCAGCTAAACAAAGTTCACTGAGATGTCTAGCCATTTTGCACAGCTATCCTGATGGAGCCCACACTTCTCAAAATGGAATAATCATGCCATGTCCCTTGCTACCATCCCTAGGGGAATATATAGATTGGTGTAATGTAAGCCACAAAATTAAAAGGGTAAATATTCTTGGAACATTGATTTCCTTAATAGAAAATAATTTCAAACACTATTTCTATGTTAAAACATGGAGGTAATAGGTAGGTCACAGGGAAGGCAGTATAGCATGGAGAAGATGAGTAGTGGCTCTATGACATCTTACTACACTGATGGACAGTGACTGCAATGGGATGGGGGGCCTTGATAATATGGATGAATATTGTAACACAATGTTGCTCATGTGAAACCTTCATAAGATTGTATACCAATGATATCTTAATAAAAAAAAAACATGGAGGTATGTTCTTGCTAGGTATGTGGAGTACATCCGTATATGCTTTTGCCAACAATCACCAAACTTTATACTTAGATCTATGCATTTCACCATGTCAGTTCAACATCAATTTAAAAAAAAAGTATATATTGTGGAACAGAATATAATATACAAATAGATTTTTAAGATAAAGCATTCAAGAAATTACAGTGAATCTGAACTGCTGGCACAATTTGGCTTAGCACTCTTGACTTCATAAGAATATGAATTTACTTTCTTTTGCCATTCAGGTACTTTAGTAAGAAAATTTTGAGAAGCAGACCACTAAGAAAACCAATGATCCCTCTGATTCTGGCTTCCATGTTTAAGAGAGACCTACAGAATCCAGCCAAAGATGCTTGGTTCCTTAAAGTTTTCCAACATAGTAATTGGTTATTTCATATAAATTGAGCCTTTTCTGGAAACATAAATGGGTGACTTGACAGTATCACTCGATCAGTCTGTGCCTTAAAATACATTTCCTAAAACAACTTCTTTAAATGAAATACCAGAAAAATTACCACAACCCCTGTAGTCCCTGTAGGACAACCCACAGGTTCTGTTAATTAAAGGAGTAACTGCAGAGAGTTAACAGATACCTCTAAGCTGTGGAATGCTCTGCATTTACATGTAATACTCCCTTACAGGGAAAAGGGCCCCAAAAGTTTGCTCAGCAAAATGGTCTGGCTCAAGGCCAGCATATGAAACAGCATCTAATCCAAAAAATAAAATAAATAAAATATACACAGCATACCTCAAAATTGGGGATCAAATAGGAGCCATTTTATATATGAAAAGCATATTAAGTGCATTCAGCAAACATCCATTGAATTACAGAATTGAATAGGCAATGGATTCTATTAACTAATAATTTGCTAAGATGGAAAGCAAAGTCCCAGTGTCTTAGAGTAACTTGGCAGGATAGCAACAGAGAGTGATATAATATGAAGCACATGAACAACAGAGTGAGGCAGGCCCTGAGCCACACAGGCGAGTACTCAGTGTGACAGTAGAGACAAGAGCTTGTTGTAGGAGCACATGGCTTTCTCCCCTGACATCAACCTCACAAGATAATGGATAAACTCCAAAATCTCCTACTTGCTCTAATGCCCCATTATTTTTCTACTATAAATTAAATTAAATTCTACATTTTTATCTTCTGGGCAAGTTTATAACATTCTTATGCTAATGATGAAAATAGTCATACATTGGGGTGGGGGTAGGTTGTCCAGAAATGTTTATGACTATTAAGAAATTACTACTCATTTAAATTCACTATTTGGGAGAATAATCCTTTGCTGGCTTTATTCATGATTTCACAGGCTCAAACCAGAAATGCTTTCACCATTCAAAAAGAAAGCCTCCTTCAATGACAGCTTTCCATCCCAACAATGTCTCAGATAACCATCCTTGGGACTTCTTTAACTCACATCTTTCTAACCACCTAGAGATGCTTACTGTATTTCCAGAAGATAAGGACTGGGTTCTTAAAACATGAATGGGATAGTATTTTTTATTCAGTTTCTGCTTTTTGATGAATAATTTTTTTGTTGCCAGACTTTTACAATCATTACAGTGATATATTCAGTGATATGTCTTCTTGAAAAGTTAACAAGCTCTCTAAGCTTTTTCCAGGGTCTTTAATGAAGAACCCTAGCCTTTGTATATCACTTTTCCTTTGCTAAAGTGCCCTTAAAAAAAAAAAAGATCAACAAATTCCTTGGTGAGATAGATACATCTAAAACCTTAAACCAAAGGGTAAATACAAAAAAAGTATTCTAACTGTACTATATTGTTTAATCAAATCATCCTGTTCTCACCCCTTCAAACTCAAAACTGTTAGTCTACATGCAAGTAGAGGGTAAGATGGAGGTGGAAAACAGAGCAATCAAACCTCAAACAGGAGGCTTTGGTCTGGCAGAAATAAATACTCTGAAAATAAAGTGGAAACAAAAATTTTTTTTTTGGAAGGATGCATTTCCAAGAGAAAGTCATTCTCAGTCATTTGCATGGACTTATTTCTTGCTTATGTGGTAGAGCCTTAGACAACATGGGGAAGGCAAAAAATGATGTTATAATAATTGCTTTAGATAAAAGGCCTCATGATAGGCCCATCAACAGACCCAATATTACTTCTGAATTTCCTTCCATGGATTCACTTCCATGTCCTCTTTTCTTATCATTCAAGGTTTAGAGAGAAAAAGATTACTAAAGGCACACCTCCAGAGTCACTCATGTTAACTGCTTATCTGGAGCATTAAAAAAAAAAAAAAAATCACAAAACAAACCTAAAATACCACCTGAAACCTAAAACACATCATCCTGAAATAACACAGTCTACTATTGTCAGAAATCTAGAAAATAAGTGTTCCAGAAATTTAATAAAACTAGATAGAAAAAATAATTAGAAGAATTAAGTAATAAAGTATGTATAAATTAAGCTGCGTAAGTAATCATGTCTTTTGCCTAAAATTAATACTATGCCAAAAAAAAAGTGAAATGATATTCTATTTACAATAAAACCTCTTTGGATACCAGGCCATTTAAGATAGCCTCACTTTAAACAAAGAAAATGTGAAAGAAAAAGATAATTTTATTTCCCACAAACAGCCAGGAAGGGGTTTAAAAATTAAGAATGAATAATACCCTGAATCTGTCATCAACAGTCCCTCACCCATGTGTGTTTTTTTTCCTTGCTCTTCAGCTTCTGTTCTTCAGAAAAGAAACAGCACTCAGTTTACAGCTCAAACCCCTGGTTCATCCATCTCAGCCCCTCCACATGCCTGTTTGGTATCCTGCTAGCATTTGCACATATCTGAACATCAGCAGGACTTGAGAAAAATACAAATCCTTAGATCCTACTCTAGAAATTCTGCTTTGTTCAGAAGACCAGGGAGGCAGTAGGTGGAGCAGCAGAAGCTACATCTCAAGGCCTCATTTATTTACTTCTTTCACTTAGTTAAGTATCTTTATCTTTCAGTTGCTGTCTCAGCTTCTCCTGCTGTTGTTCTCTTGTCCTCACTTCAGCTTCTAAAATGCACCTGTCTTGTTTAAGCCCCAAAGTCCCCCCTCCCTCATGCTGCCCTCACAGGCCCCCCTCATCCATGGAGTTTGTCCTGTTGCCCATGCATTAGGAAGTACAGGACTAGCCAGAAAGACCTGGACATGGGGGGGAGGGAGGAAAGGGGGAGAGGCAAATCAGATTTAGATTCTAGAGTCAGAATGACCAGACCAGAATTCAAATCCTGAAGCACAGGATTAAAAAACTTAAAATATGACATTGTCTGATTCATAATGCTCAATATACAGCAGTTATTATAAATACAGAATAACTTATAAAATGCTTAAGTCCATCAGTATAATACAGTAAAAATCTCCATCCTTCATTTCAATGGGATGCCCAAATACCAAATAAGTCAAACTTCTCATTACTGACCAGTCTGTTCAAACTCAGCAAATTCAGCAGATCCTTACCAGAGGTTACCTTAAGTAATCTCATTCTGTCACTCCAAAATAAAATTTTTGAAACAGAGTTTTTACTTAGAAGTCAAATGAAGTACAGCATTTAAAGAGTGGGTAAAAATGAGGTCTTTGCTACCTCAGCAAAAGTGACTAAAAATGGCTTTGATCTATAAATCCCAAAATAATTGGAGCTACAATGTCCTTAGAGATTGCATATCTCCCTGCCTCTTGCCATGGTTGTTGAGACTGGCTGAAATGTCCCTGTTCTTCAGACTTGAACAAGAGAAATATAAAGAAACCCAGATAAGAATTTGTAATTTTACTTAAAAAGAGTAAGAACCTTTAGTTGGGGGAGGGGAACTTGGGTTAAGTCCTATTATCTTTTAATGTTTTCAAGTAGTTCTACTCATTTGGACATTTTTTAAAACACAGTTTTACTTTTGACAATGATTTAGAGGATAGTCACTTGATTTGACGTTTTCCAACTCATATAGAGCAATACCTATTGTACCAAGTCCTTAATGCCTGTTTACTCTACTACTATGGAAACTGGCATTGATAAACCCAGATTCCTGCCCTGGCCTTTGCATCATTGAAGTGTTTAACTGTGACAGATATTTTATGTCAACTGGCCTCAGTTTTCTCATCTATAAAATAGGGGCTGGCCTGGAATGATTATGAAGGTCCTTTCCAGGTATATGAAAGAACCTGTTTTTCTGTACTTTATATTCCCTGGGCTTATTACCCTGCCTACCAGGCATAGAGCAGGGCCTTGATAAATGTTCAGTGAGTGAATGTTAAGCTTCTATGATCATCCACCCAAGAGTTTACTTCTGAATACAGCAACCAAGAGTTGTTTCAGCTGCTTCTCTAACATTAGGAGAGAATCAGAGTAATTGAGTAATTACTTAAGTCCAAGAGTAATCCCTTAACGCACACATGTCTCTCACAGCTGAAACAAACCCAGCAATTATTGGGGGCATCTTCCATGTGCCTTGCACTCTGCTCATAAAAGGACAACGCTCTGCAGTGAAAGTAAACATAGGCCTTTTAGCCCCCTACATGAAAAAAGATACAAGAAAGGAATTTATGAAAAATACTAAATATCTTGAATTTTTTAATTACAAATTGGCCATGTTTATGGGAGATTCTTCCCCTTGTTTCTCTAACAGGTCACAGAGTCACAAGGAGTTACCCTGGGAAAGACCTTCATGATCATTCCAGGCCAGCCCTTATTTTACAGATGAAAAAACTGAAGCCTGTTGACATATAATGTCTGGCACAGATACACACTTCAATGGTGCAAAAGCCAGGGCAGGAATCCGGGTTTATTTTTCAGGACATAGCCCTAACACACAAGTATACTAATGAGGTTTGTGATACTAGAAGGAAAGAATCATACATATTACATTTTTGTATCATCTCTTCCTGCAGTCTTACACATTTATGCTAGATGTGAAGGCAAAAGCTGTTATGATTTTTCTGAAGAATGCTTTTCACAACAGAAATGTATTGTACTAAATAAAACTTAAATAGCATTACTATTCTAAATGTTTCTTTAAATAAAAAATTTTTTCGAAAACACCTCCCCAAAATGCTTTCTTAGAAACCACTTTATAAAACTGATGATTGTAAAGAATTTTCACATAGAATTCAACAAAGTGTTACCACTGGGCTACATTACTGATTCAAGATGCAGCATCAAGTAGCTGATGGGTGGTTATTTCTGTATTTCCTTTCTCCCTTCCTAGTATGTGTGTATGTCTTTATAACACAGAATATATAAAGGGCCCAAAAGAACTATAAAAGTATATTTACAATACATAAAAATTGAACTCTGCTGTAAATTACCTAAACGTTGATATAACTTTATTTAACATTTTTTTGCTTTCAGTATTTATAAGAGATCTGGTGAGCATGACTTAGATAGTGCTAACCTCTCAGAAAAGTTATTTCAGTTAATCTGATTTCATGCTTTCATTTTCTCAAGAAGAGTTCCTACAGAAAAGGAGGCATTCAAAATCATTCCACTGAGCTACAGTTGAAGTACTTTAGTGTGCTGTCAATTCACCCTCTAAAATATCACTTGGCTCCATTTGTGCCTCTTCAATACCTATGGCCACTCTAGATGAGTTCCTAATTACCTTCAGCCTCTGACTGTAAGTCTCCTCCCCTGATCCTCCTGTCACCCATCCCCTGCTCCAGTGTTACCTATGCAGACAGCAGAGTCCGCTTCAAGATCTTTCACTTCCTGGCCTGGCAATACAAGCCCCCAGGACCTGACCCACTGTTACTTTGAAACACTATTTCCCTTGCACACTTTCCTAAACACCCCTGCACTTCCCAGTCTCTGGCATGCCCTTGCTCTCAGTTTCCCCTTCACCAGGATTGTCCTTTCCCCTTATTTATTCATCCAACAAATACCTGACTGAAATACAAATACATTTTTAGCCACCTGCTAAAAATACAAAACCAAATAAGGTAATCTCCCTGTGCTCAGGGGATGCGTCCAAATCCCATTCAATCTTCAAGGCCCATTTCAAGTTTCCACAAAGACTTCCCTAATAATGGAGTCAGACATTACTGTTCCCTTACCTGACCTCCTTTTAACATATTGTCTTTCCTTTTCCTGAGTGAGGGTTATCACCTTACCCACACTTATCCTCTTGGTAACTTTCACAGTGCCTAGAACATAGTAGATGTCCAGTAAATATACACTGAAAGAATTAATGGATCTATAAATAAATGTGTGTGGAGGGACTAGTTACTCTCATAAGAATTTCTGAAAAGAAAGTATTAGCTCAACACAACTCCTCTTCTCCCTGTCTTTACTCTTTGTAGCTTATTTTAGAATTTAAATGTATCACTCCTCCCATTCAGTATTTTAAAATAAATAACTAAAGGCAATTAAGAATAGCACACTTCAGATATTTTTCTCAGTCCGAAAGGTCTACCTACTAGCTCACTTAACTGTTATCAGGGAATTTCAATGAAAAGTCTTAAGAGAAGAAGTATGAGTACTTGAGGTACACAGAATGCACATGGTTTACCCCTAATTCTTCCAGCTTCCCAGAAAGCCATCCAGAGTACCAGGTATCCTCTTCCAAGCCTAAGAGTAGCTTCCCCATAAGCCTGCCGCCAGCTACAAACTTCCGTACCATCTTTTATGAGGAACAGGAATGTCTCCAAGAGTGCCAGAGGCACTCTAAGATTGGTACAGAAAAAGACACTCAGGACTTGGAAGAAGAAAGAGCATTCCTGAAGCCAGCACCACACTCTCCATCTCTGTACAAACCCTCCTGGACTTGCACCGTACCTGACAGAGTATGACCCCTCTCTCAGCACAAACCACCATGTTGAAAACTGCAACCCTGCATTATCTCTCCTTCTTTTGCTTTATCTTTCTTGTAACATATTACCATCTACCATATCACAGAGCTTACTTATTTATTGTCTGTTCGTCCCCACTAGAAAGTACCATCCCATCCCAGCAGTGTTTTTTATCATTACTAAAGTCTCAGAGAATAGAACAGAGCCCAATCACAGGACGAGCAAAATAAATGTTTGCTGAGTGAATGCTACAATTCTTTACCTTTAAATGTATCCTACTACCCATTATCAGGATTCCCCCTAGCATCCCCCCAAAAACACTTATTTTCTGAACTTGTTTTTTTTTCATAAATAAATGAGTGTAAATAAAAGATCATGTTACACTTATGAATAGACAAATGAACACACACAAACACAGATACACTAAATACATCTAACAGAGGCACGTTGTATTTTTATACAAAGGACATTTAACATTTATAAATCTATCAATTTATAGCTGCTAAGTGTCTGTGTGCAAAGCACTTGACTGCTTTACCTAGATTTTATGACTTTAAAAAAGTCACTATTACGTTTCTTGTTTATAGATGAGGAAACCAGAGTATCAAGAGGTTAAGTGACTAGCCTAAACTCACACAGGTGAGAGGTGACATAAATGACATTCAAATGGGACTTATTTGACACATGATGTTTTTAAACCATGCTGCCTCCTTGGTAGATATTAAAAGACCAACTTAATTTTCTCGGAGTGTGGCTAGGCCAAGAACTTAGTTTTCAATCATGAAAGACAAGCCAAGCAAATAAGAAAAAAAAAACTGTCCCAGGAACCAGAAACTAGGTGTCCAGTTGTAAGATTCCCTGGATAAGTGAGTACACTGTAAAGGAAACTGGTTTTGGACTTTCATGCTGGCCCCTCCTGTGTGAACCTAGGTAACTTACTCAGCCTCTTAGAGATTCCATCTCAAAATCTGTGAGAGAAGGTAAAGAAAAGAAAGAAAAAAGCAATGGGGATGGTTGGATAAATTCTGTCTACCAGCAAGACTGGTTATCATCTTTAACTAAAGTGAGATATATGGAAATGCACATAAGAGTGCCTGACAATGCATTAAGTAGTAAATACATATTATATTTAATGTCATGTTTTACTCATTTTTTGAAGGGGAGGACAAATACAAACAAAAAGAAAACCAACTGGGATAGGTTTCATGAGAATCTGGGAACGATCCAATCAGATCTTAACATCGTAAGTCAGAAGAGCCTGCAAAACTTTAAATCCAGCCTTGTATTTCATTTACCCATTAAATAACTCCCAAATGCCTCTTTACTTGATCCGTATTGAAGAGGATACTGTCAAGCATGTAAGGCACAATCATTACCTATACAACGGAAGCAAAGTTCAATAATTTCATTCACTGAATAAGTTATTTAGTGAATGGTCACCAATACCACTAATATACTAAAGATAACGTTTTAGAACCATCATAAATTCTCTCAAACTTTTTTGTTCAGCAGGATATTATATGTGCCATCATCCTAACTATAGTTAAAAGTTAAAGATATAATTCTTAACTAAAAAAAATTGAGAATATTAGAGTTTTAGCTCAAAGCAAATACTTTTCTAGCATTATCTCATTATTATATAAAACAGCTTGTTTAGAAAATTGTTACCTGAATAGCAATTATACGTTTTTAAAGCAAGGAAATAAGCACTGAATAATCTTTCAAACTATTATGAACATTAAGGAGTTTACCTAAAATACTCATTACTCACAAGTCAGAATAAATAAACTAGCAGAACAGTTATGTTAATAGACCATAACAGAAACTGGTTTGGTAAGAAGTTACTCAGCAAATCAATATAATTACTCTTCCTTCTGAAAACAGAGCAGGAGTTGGGGGTTAAAGGAACTATATGTTACTTTCAGGTACAATTACCATCACATTTGTAGTTTTGCAGATATGCTGAATTAAAGGCCCAGCATGACAACCAGTTTTCCAAATATCATGACCAAATATGTAACTCATGCATCTTAATTTAGTAAGAAATATTCAACTAAAAATTTTTTGTTGCATAACATTATGGTTACTATGGGTTTTTATGAAGGTAAAATGTTTTTTGTCACATAACTCCAAAGTCCCAATCCTTTTCATAATCTAAAAAGAAAGTTTAAAGAAACCAAAAGCATGTAAATTTCTTGCAAAAAATATGTCTTATGTGAGATAAAATTATTTTGTCATTTCCTGAAATGATTTGTCACTAAAACTATTTGATAATAATTTATTTTATCAGGTGGCTCTTTAACACCACGAAATCTTTCAAAAATTTGGTTTTATTTAGTCAATAAAGGAAGTAAATAACCAGTGTCCTAACAAAGGGCTTTAAAAACAGTGGTTCTTAAGGTACTCACACTAACATTTCTGAAAATTATGATAACAGTAAAAATAAAATTAAAAACTAGTATTTAGGGGCAGGAATGATTCTAGAACAAATGCCATCAGCAAAGCCTACAGCTGAGAAATAAAAATAGGGATGCTCAAGGGCTCCCAGGTCTTAGAGCTGATCTTCAGAGGGCACAGAAAAAGGTGCTGATTCAAACAAACCTAACATCATCTACTCAGTCTGCCATGAGCCAGCAAGCCAGCAGCAAAGCTCTGGACAGGTTTGGTATTACAGTGTGGGGAAATTGGTCACTGGCTAGTGGGACTGAAATAAAAGTAAAAGGTTAAGGATTACCTTGAGGTGTCATGTATAATATTCCTTCTAGAAACAATTAGCACCTTTGAGCTACTGTAAACAAGCACTCTCTATTTTACAAACTAGCAACACTTTACTGCCCTTTCTCCCAAACTGTGAGGAGGATTGGTAAGAGAGCACCATTTCAAAGTCTTTGTCTGGAGTCCTGTATTTTACAATCATGTCACTGAGCTGAATGAAAGGCCCAGCACAACTGAGCTTTTAACTAATTAATGCATCATCACTACCTACTGGGCTAGGCTCAAATCAGGAAAGCACCTGACTACAAACAGGGTAATGGGTTTCCTGCTGAATATCCCAATTGCCACTCCTTAAATAAGAATGAGAAAGGTAATTATTGCTCCTGTAAAGAAAACACTTCCATGGACAAGCACAAAGACAGTGAATGCAGGATTACCTTTCCACATGTGTCTGGGACTAAAACTCCACAATCCTTAGTCACCCAAACCACCACCCTAGGAGTCACACAAGCTGCACTCCAAAACCTTCTGCTTCCAGCTAAACAGAAGGTACTGATCTGCTCACCACTCTCCCACAAAAATTAAAAACTTCTATTTCCATTTAGCTGCCACTTAAGATTTATAAAAGGTTCATTTTTTCCTCTTGTTCTCAAGTCCTCACAGAGCATACTTTCTTCATCACAGGTTGCCAATTTTTGGTACGTTAAAATTCCCATCAAGTTGCACTTAGAGATGTGACAATTAACTTTCAATGATGGATAAAAGAGGTGGATGCTTAAAGTCATTCTGCATTCTATTACCCCACCTATCTAGGAAAGGAAAGCTCCTTTATGAAGGTCAGAAATTTTCTTCTTTAATCAGAACTCAGTAAGACAGACTAACTTTGAAAATATATTAAATTGGTTGGGCCATGCGATATGTAACAGAATACAGAGCTTTTGTCAGTACACTACAGAGGTAAAGAAACGTCTCCATTATCTATTATTTTAATTTCTATTATTTTATAATTTTAAAAATAATGATTTCATAAATAACTAGCATTTTATATTCAAGAACTACATCTACATGTTTCTAGATCTGATGTCTAAAGACATGATCTCTTTGGATATAATTGCCAGCAGGGTCTCTGCCTACAGCTGCCCAAGCTGTGCTGTGCACAACCCTAGGGGGCGCTGCTCACATCCAAGAGCAGAGATTTATGTATTTACTAGGACAATTTCCTGCCAAAAGGCAGGAGACTGTCTTGTTCTACAAAAATCAATCTATGATGATGTTTTTCCAACATCTGGAACTAGAGTATCTCAAAAAAGGTCCTTTTTTTCTAATTTACACAAAGGAGCAGAATAGGCTAGCAGCTTCCTGGATTACCTGGCTCTTCTCCTTTGGAATTTCAGGGCTGGAGGATGGCCACTCCCCATCGTTAACTACCAGAAGCAGAGCTCGGACAACACGTGCCAGGCTTCCTCCCTGAACTGCAAAGCTGAAGCTAATTTTTCCCAAATGAAACATAAAAATACCAACCTTGAAAATATCACCTAAGGTCTTAACTCACTAATGTTTAAGTTCATATACATTGGAGTGAATTCAGTCAGAGTTACAAGGTATATATTCACTAGGATCACTGTATTTTACTACAGTAATTTCTTAATAAGGACACCATGAGGCGTCACAGTACACCAATCAGTTAAATCACTCTTTCACAACTAAATTTGTTCTGGTTTTACAAACTTCTTTCTCCTGATCAAAAGCTTTGAGCAGTTTATGCTTTCATGGACAAAACAAAATCTAACATCCCTAGAATAACTTTATAGGCTCTTTTGCTTAAGATTAGGATGATCTGGGATGGTTTTTCCTAAGACTAGACTGTAATAAACTTATGGCATTTGATAAACTGGCATGCCATTTAACAATGTGTTATTGTTTTGCAAATTCTTCATCTGTTTTCACAGGACACAGAGAGTTACACCAAGGCCATGTTTCAGTTTATTATCTTTTAGCTACCAAAATCATGTTATACTTCTAAATAAATTAGAAGTCAACTAGTAAGATAATAAAATGATTTCAAAGCAAATATGTATAATGTATTCCATACAGCTTTATTGTAACAATACATATTAGTTCTTTGATCTTTTTAACCATGTATAAACAATGCCACAAAGAAAAGTCACATATTCCTACTCTAAACACGGTGCCATCAATTGACTAAAAGTACTTTCTGCATCATTTTGGGGCTAGACAGATTACTACAGCAAAACACCAAACCAGAAATCTTATGTCCTGGTTCCAGCTCTGCCCCTCACATGACCTGGGTCCTAGTCTTAATCTGGGCCTTACTTCTTCAAATTTAAAATGATAGATTATACATCTCCAAGATCATTTACAATACCCCTTCTAGAGCTAAAATCTATTATTCTCTTTGGATGTAAATTATCTGAATTCCAAACCTGTTTTCTTTTTTATGTGGTAGCACAATTTTTTTTAAACCACAGATATTTCACCTCTTAGAATACTATATAATACTAACTTGGGAAGTTTATCATATGTTTAGAATGATTCAAGAAATAGTTATTAATGCATAACTGTGTATATGGCAGCCTGTACAACAACATAGGAACACAAATAGAAAAAAGGTATTTTTATCCTGGGCTGGAACCTCAGCAAACAATTCAACAGGAATCAAGACAGGTACATGGCACTATGGAGTGGTACAAATGGCACACAGGCTGCACAGAAGGCAGTAGAAGGGAGTGAGTAGGGGCATAGCCTCCTTGGACAGAATGAACTGAAATGGAATGCCAGCCCCACCACTTACCAGAAGAACAACCTTGGGCAAGTTGCCAAGGCCCTGGGACTCAACTCCTTCACCTAAAATGGAGGTAGTTCTTTCCTCACAGTCTGTTTCAAGGTGGAGAGAGAGGGACCACTGGATTCATCTGCTTAAAAACTGAGGGTGGGGAGGAACTCTAATTATCCTCATGACTTTTATTTTCATACTTCATTTTAAATGAATAGCCAAACTAAAGAAGTTCAGAGTTTCTGACCCCTTCCATCTTACATATGCTTTCCTCAATAAACACACACTCCGGGTTTCCTTTACATTGCAACTCTTCCACAAACCTCTTCTTTGTCCATTAATACTACACCACAGCCCAAAGTTGATATATTCAAATACAAAGTATAAAAATTAAATTGAAGTAAAGGGAATCTGTAGAAATAAATATTCCAAATACATTGCTTTTGTGTATTAAATCCTTTAAATAAAAAATATTCTGGAGCTCTAATGAATCTTTTATCATTCTCCCATAGTAAAATATTACAAGACCTCTTTACTCTTGGGGACCTTTGAGATAAGATCCTAACAAAACTTTTCTACTATGTAAAATATTAATTGAATAATTGATCCTCTAGTAATTTTTTTTGGATAGAAATACCTTCTCTGTTACAGTTGGCAGACAGTGCTATATTGAATTCTCTAACTGGCCTGTGAAATGTTCCTTCTCCATGGAGTGCCAAATTAAAATTCCTTTTAAATTTAAAAAGAAAAAAGCTTGAGCACTTACCTTCACTTTGTTGAAAACACCAGTTGATGTCAAATTACAATATGAATGTATTCCAGAAATGGGCATATAGCTCAGACATCTATATATCAATTCATACTTCCCAATTAATTTTCATTATAATTTCATAAATACATCTCACAGGAAAAAAAATGGCCCCCATGTATAATCCAAATCTCACTTAAGAATCCTAATATACACTTCAAAGCACATCTTGTCAGTGTGTGGTCTCTATGCACTTAATGTTCCATCACAAGCTGTAAAAAAGTTAAAAGTCAAATGGACACTGTTCCACATGATCCGAGAGCACTTATTTAAATACACAAATAGACTTAAGTACACCAGAAATTTAAGGCCCATTTCACTGATATTTCCCAGTTCACAGGGCACAATTAAACAACCATATTGTCTGTGCCTCTGCTGTTCCAGGTACTTACAGTGACTTATCCAGTTAAAAATAAATAAAAGAAAGGAACACCTCTTATAGCTCAAATAAGATAAATTCTGCTCTGAACAATAGGCAACTCTCTAGAGGAGTGGTCAGAATACCGGGTTCTGGTCTTTTGGGGGATCCATGGCAAGCTCAGTGACCTGGGTCATGCCATTTAACGTTGAGCCTGTTTCCTCATCTGCAAAATGGGAATAATGATACCCGGCTACCTACCTCACAGCATAGTTATACAAAGAACAGATAAAATATCGTGAAATCACAGTGTAAACTCTACATTGAAATAAAAAGTGTAAGACTATTTTACTTCAGTGCCTGTAAGGGTGACAGCCTCATGATAAAGGTTTGATGTCTTAATGAAGAAGAGGATGAGGCAAAGAAATTTTAACTGTTTAAGCCTTTATTTGGAGACTACGTTAAAGATGCAGGAGGGCTCTATGAAGAAATTTCTTCAGCTCTGGGAAGCTTGGGCAGACTGAACTCTTTCCTAAGGGCAAAAGGGAACTTCCTATGTTTACTACAAGACGTCAGAAATGCAAATTAGAGCACAGTAATTTATTAATTGCACAGATGTGAAACTGCTTTAAATAAACACGTCCTAAATGAGATTGAATTGCAGAAGGGGTACAGGGGTTCCTGTCTTGACTGTTACAGCAGGGCAAGAGGCTGCCTTTGTAGTCTAGCTGCTAAAGAAAAGAGCTAATGCCATAGCTTCTCAAGGAGGAAATGTTTGCTCTTGTCAACTTGGACAACGCTTAATAAAATGCATAACAGGTTTATTTTATGACCACAAAACTGGAATTTTTGCCACCTTTAAAGAGGCTTCATGTAGTACAAGTCAATGAATACATGTTGCACAAAATAGTGACAATTGAATATTTTGAATTGAACCCAGAATTACCAAACAGACATAACAGAGGGCAATTATTTGCTTTACCAAAGTCTCTTCAAAGAACGATTAGCACTGTACTCCTTTACACATTTGTCCTTATGTGCACATTACAGATCACTGATTACTTTATATAGGGACCTGGGAGGAGTAAAACTTCAATCTGTAAAATCAGTAGCCACTGCTAATTGAAGACCAATGTGAAATATGCATGAAACATTTTGAAATTATGATTTGTCAAGAATATATAGGTACTTTTGAAGTGAATTAAGTCAAAGCTTTTCAGGAAAACATCTTTAATGAAGAAAAGTACCAATCACCATAATTTTTAATACCTATATATAAGACCTTAAGACCATATATAATTTTTAATACCTACTATGTATAAGACTTTAAGGCCATCAGCTGTATTTGAAATATACATCAGAAATGACATACAGTAAAATTTAAAAAAATAAAGATAGAAAATTCACCTCTTAACTGATTCATGATCACAGTTCCTTATGCAGTAAACTCATCACTGTGTGTGTGAGATCAGATCTTCACACGGGTAACTGTGGCCACCTATGATCCCATTCCTCAAGACCTTTCAAGCTACAGCAAACTCTGGATGGATGTGTTATTTATGTAGGAACTATATGAAGAGAATTATTAAAATAAAACAAAACTTAGGTTTATGACATATCTGTATACGTTCTCTAGCATTACAAAGAATGAATAGCACCAAATGAGATGAAAACACATGTCCACATACAAAACTTGTAAAGAAGTTCGTTATTATGGTGAGAAGTGGTATGTAATGAGATCCAAATAGTTGTACTTCCATGATGCCAAACACCCCCAAGACAAAGAACAGAAGAATTAATAGTTATTATTCTGTGTGTCTCTGTTCCTCTTTGCTGTTTAAATATAAACACTAAGGTTATTATCAATGTCATGAGCTCATGAAGAACTAGTTTCCCAGATCAGCTTCTTCTTTATGATTTCGCTTAGGAATGTATTTGTTTGTTATTAAGCATCCAGGGTTGGCATGTGGAACATTAAGTACAATTTTAGAAACAAAGTTTTAATCTAAACTGGGCTGATGTCCAGAAATGACCAGTCAAAAGAGATCCACAAATACAACTGGGTGAAAACAAGTACATTCTGAGGTGTAATAAACACAAGTTATGATGAAAAGAAGTGATCCTGAAGGTTTGATCAAGCCAAAGGGGAATCCAAAAACCAGATCCAGATCACAAAGCATAAAACTGGAGGACCAAATTCAAGGGTGCCCTCCAGTCCATGGCTTACTAAACAAGAGAAACTGCAGTTATAAACACAGGTTGAGAACATCTTGGAAAACCTAAAAACTGCCTGATGGAAGCACTGGACATAGTTTTTTATCTGTAGTCTTTCATGAACAGAAAAGCACATCTATACCTCTTTAGAATCTCATTTTGTGTTTAATAACTTGGGTGAGAGATCTTATTAATATGCTCCTAATTAGCATAATATTTCTAAGTAAAATAAGTATTATCGATAGCAGTTCATAATATTTTTACTGGCATGTGTTTGGCATGTGTCCTAGTATGGACATCTAGTTGAAACTTACTCTCTTCAGTGTATTTTGAATATGATTTGGTTTTTAACAGGATTTGCAATCCTCAAATACTTCAAAAGTATTGTGTATTACAGATTGTGACAATAATTGTAATAAATAAGAAAAGAAATCCAAAACACTTGCCTGAAACATAACACTTTAATATAAATTGAAAATTTTATCAAAAAAAAGTTAGTGGCCTTTTAAATAGATTTTAAAAATTCTAATATTTAAAGGAAAAACAAATGAATGTTAGAAGCCTAATTTTTAACATTCACTCTAGTGCTTAGGCCAAATTAGTTTGACAAACTTAATGACAATTAGGAAAAACACAGTGCCACAGCAAGAAATCCTCCCATGTTTTAATGTCCAGCTCGTATGTTGGAAGTAGCCAGTTTTCCAATAGTATTCACACAGTACCATTTTATGTCGTATCTGTTAGAACAATTAGCACAAAATGACTTACATGACAGATATTTCTATCTCTGGGACTTTTCCAGCCAGTAGAACACATTTGCTTTGAGGATGAGGACTGTTCCATATTCAGCTTTATATTAATATCAGCATCAACATGCCACAAGTACTCAATCCATGAATGTTGTATTAAATCAATGACAGTTTTTGCTACCTGAATCTCACCAACACTTGACCAAATTATTTAATATGCAAATTTTTGAACATGACCCAAGAAAATGAGTCAAAAGGAAGGTATTAAATTCCATATAACTTATTCAGTTTACCAACCTACTGAAATGAGACCACTATGGCAGTGAACAGAACACAAGAAATGGAAGCTAGACACCTTTGCTAAAGAATCATTTGGCTAAAACAATGCAAGAGTACATTCTCAGTAAGATTATCATCCACAAAATAAATTTGCCAAAAGACATAACTATTTATGTATTTCATGCATAAGGGGAAAAAGAAAAGCTATTTTAAAAACAACAATAAAGAATGACAAACTTTTTATCTTCTGTATCTGAATTAACCTCTGACTTTGCTGATTTTGCAAAGATAAAATGATTGAATTTCATATGAATAGGGCTCTGAGTACAAAAAAATCAACAAGTTACTTTGTATTTTCTAAATGTTTTGCTATTTGCATACAAATGTGTAAGTTATAAAATCTCTTCTACATATCACAGAAGAAATAAGTTTTTTAGGTAAAATAAATCAAAAGTAGGTAAATTTTCTTCAGTAAAATAAACCACTTGGAAAACTGGTAACTTTTGACTGATCCTATATCTAATGCATGTTTGATCATCAGAAATTCTGAAATGAAGTCCATGAATCTGCTTACTAATTTTTCCACTAATACTGAATTCCTTTTCAAAGCAAATGTCAGAAAACTACTTTATAACACTATCCATGTTACATTGTTAAATTCCTGTAGTAAAATATATTCACTGATAAAGTAAAAGAAAGTACCAGAGTAAAAAGTCAGAATATTCAGCTAGGAAAACTCAACTCCTCATGAAAGAATGAATGATTTCCACTTATGTACCAGAGAAATTAATAAATAGTAAAAACAATAGCTGTTGTTATTAGACATTCTTATGCTAGAAACACCAACTAGAAAGAAAGTTCACTAAATATCGACTTATAAATTAAGTTTTGGGCTGGTTTAATCTTTGTGACCTCATTGATCAAAATCAACAACAGGCTCCAGCTCAGAAACTTTCTCATCTTCTTCCCTTCATAGTAATAGTGAGCAGCATTCCAGCTTTACCATTTCAAAATGAAGATGATTTCTCTTCTGGGAAAAAGGAAAATTGGGAAAAATATTTGGCTGGAAGTTGCACCAAACCTTTCATTTCTAACCTCTTGGAATGTGACCTTCAAGGCAGGAAAATAATAGAGAACAAGCCCAGGAGACTGCGGCACTGCAGACAGGAGGTCTAAGCCTGGTGCGGTCACTTGTTACCTGTGCGACCGTGGACGAGTTATTTAGCCTGAGACTTAGTTTCCTCATCATTAACATAAGGGTACTTCTCATCAGAAAGTTGTTGTGAAAAATAAATTAGGAAAAATAAAATTTGTGCTTCATAACAAGGACTCTCAGACCAAATTATCTTTCTCCCTTCCTCCCAAAGTAAAATACCATTTGAAAACCTCTTCTAAAAACTGCTTTCAACTTTCCCTTAAATATAAATGAAACTGTGTGTCTATCAGCTTAAAATGACTGGATAAGGAGGTTATTTCCTCTTATTTCATAAAAACAACAGGTGACTGGATGATTGGATAAGAAGTTTACTTTATTTCATAAAAACAGCAGGTGACTTTAACTTTGCATAGCCCTGCTAAAGGCTCCTCCTCATAATCCCCTAATTGACACTTACACGTAGGAAACTGCATTAAGTCTCAAACTCACATATCAACAACTTTATTATATGAATAGTGATAAATACTAAAAGAACTCAGAAACTACAAATCTTTAAACCAAATAATGGTAAAAAATAGTTCAAGTCCATATTCTCATTCTCAAACATTTGTAGGCAGTATCACAGATGCAAATTAGTGAGCACAATACAAGAATGAGAAAGAACAGATTAGATGGATAGACAGGAGGAATAGAAGGAAGAAAGGAAAGGCAAGGGAGGGAAGGAAAGAAAAACATGTAATCAGTAACTCAAAAGATAATCAAAGTTTGACAGCTGGATGTAGAGAATTATTTTCTCATTCCATTCCATGCTCCACCACCTTCCCTTTGCAGTCAGTGAGAACTACACTTGGTGAGTTCTGAGAGGTGCACCAAAAGCTGAAAAATGACTCAGCATTTTTTAATATTACAAGATTCATCATCCCAAATAAGATTCCCCCTAAATTACTGACTCTGTCTTTCCGGACCCAAAAGATGTAGTCATATTAATAAATAATGAAAGAAATTTCTTTAGCCATTAATAGTTTTTGTCTATACCAAATGAAGACTGATTTTAGTCTTCCTATAACAATAGATTAGATAAAGCTATTATTATTTTATTCCTAGAGTATCACATAGACTCTTTCTCACATCACACTTTTCATTTTTCTAAGGTAGATTTTATAGAAAATTAAAAGTACGAGGGCAAGATCTTAACTTAGTATTTCATAATTACTGAAAATAAAGGTTCCTATAGAACAATACCACCAAAAACATTCTCACCTGAGGCAAGAGAGAAAATTGAAAACTCTCTGATAGAAGGAAAGAAATGTGCAAGTGGCAATATAATATAGGAAACACAGCCCCCCTTCATGAAAACTGTCAACAGTAAACTATAATGAAAGTAGCCTAAATTTTGTTCATTATTATATGAGAAACATTCAACATGGTAGAAGCTGTGTATGTTATACAGATTTGTGTTTAAGAAAACTAACAACTAACAACTGTAACAAGACAGGAATCCCAATGTCAAAATGGATATGAGGTTCAGCTAACAGGTGTGTGTTTTAAGCTTTCCTTACCCAGAAAGAGCCTTTCACTCTGCTAAATTTAGGAAGTACAAATGATATTAACTACCATTTTGCTTACCTGACTTTATAATCTCTAATGATTTCCACCCTTGTACTTGATGCCACAGGATTTCTTCCAGACACTCTGATTCAGTTAATATATAATGCTAACCTATCGTCCATGATTTACCAGCTTGCAGTGAATGCTCAGATAATCAGTGACCACAATTAGCAAAAGGATTCTCATTGAGTTAAATGGGTAGTAATACCAGTATCACTCTGTAGACTAAGAAAGTTCATACAACACAATCACAATGTCTTATTTGAAACTCTTAGGCCGAGGTATGCTTCAGATTTTGTGGGCGGGGGAGAGGGGTGGGGGCAGTTTAAAAAGGTCAGATGGAGGGATTAAAGATGGCAATGTGAGAGGTAAGACAGACGTTTCCTCCTAAAACTGCATATAATACAAAAATATAATTAATACATCTAATACTGAAAAAGCAACAGGAAAGAGGACTGTGCCAAACTGCACACACCTGGAGAAAAGAATAAACCTCATGGACAATGGGGACGTACCAAAGCCATGGCCTGGAGGTTCCAAGCCCAACCCCCAACCCTGCTCACCAGTGGGAGTAAGAGAAACAAAGCAGCGAGGGAATGGAGGCCTGGGAGTGCTGATGACGTAACTCTGGAGATCTGATCTGGGAGCACAAACCTACATTTCATGGTGTTTTCATGGTACTTTCGTGATTAGGGGGTTGGAAAGCTAAGACAGGCAGAAAACGTGGACAGACTGAGATTTCAGCCACTTGTGAAAAGCAGGGATCCATATCTAGCTGCTGTGGGACAAAAAGTCTGGCAGTTAGAGAGACTTCCTAAAAGCAAGAGGGCTGCTAAAGGGGCAAGGATTGCACAGAGCTTACTGCTCAGGAGAAAGGACAAGTAGAAAAAATTGTCCAGTGCACTCTGCTCAGCAGGTTGGGAACTTTAACGATCTTCAGGAGCTCCAGTTCCTGGGCTGGCTACAGAGCTCCAAGGACCCCCTCCGTGATATGCAGCCTACTAAGCCTTTCTTCCAGCCAGCCCCACCTGGCTCGCAAACCTGAAAACCCTACTCTAGCGTTAGGCCAGCCAGAGGGAAGCCCTATCTACAGCAACTACAAATGCAAAGCACAGAGGTTATACCTGTGTGCTCAGCCCACTGGTTCTGGCAGTGGAGACAGGGATAGGAGCCGGGAACAGGAAATAGCTCTTTCCTCCCCCCAGGCACCAATACCACCCCCTTGCGATCCCCGACATTGCTTCAAGGGCTGAGCAGCTCCAGAGAGAAGAGCTTCTGGGCACTAGAGGGTATCATATACAAATATGAAATGCCAAAGGAACCGGGTTCAAAGTAAAATTATGAATACAACCCCTGACAAAAATGCAAATGAAATCGACCTCATGAATCTGCCTGAAAGGGACTTCGAAATAAAAATCACTAACATGCTCATGGAGGTACAGAAAAATATTCAAGAACTCAGGGATGAATCCCGGTCAGTGATCCAATCATTACAGAACACAGTACCAGAAATGAAACATACAATGGAAAGTTTTAAAAGCAGATTAGATATGGTGGAGGAGAGGATAAATGAAATGGAAATTAGAGAAGAGGAACACAAAGAAACTGAGGCACAAAGAGAAAAAAGGATCTCTAAGAATGAAAGAATATTGAGAAACTGGGTGACCAATCCAAATGGAAAAATAATTGCATCATAGGGGTACCAGAAGAAGAAGAGAGAGAAAAAGGGATAGAAAGTGTCTTTGAGGAGGTAATTGCTGAACACTTCCCTAATCTGGGGGAGGAGATAGTCTCTCAGGCCATGGAGATGCACAGATCTCCCAACACAAGGGACCCAAGGAAGACAACACCAAGACATATAGTAATTAAAATGGCAAATATCAAGGATAAGGACAGACTATTAAAAGCAGCCAGACAGAGAAATAAGATCACATATAAAGGAAAGCCCATCAGGCTATCTAACAACAGACTTCTCAGCAGAAACCTTACAGCCCAGAAGGAAGTGGCATGATGTATTTAATGCAATGGAGTAGAAGGGCCTCAAACCAAGAAAACTCTACCCAGAAAGTTTATTGTTTAAATTTGAAGGAGGGATTAAACAATTTCCAGATAAGCAAAAGCTGAGGGAATTTACCTCCCACAAACCATCTCTACAGTGTATTTTGGAAGGACGTCTACAGATGGAAGTGTTCCTAAGGTTTAATAGCTGTCACCAGAGGTAATAAAACCACAGTAAAGAAGGTAGAACAGTTAATTACTAAGCAAATGCAAAATTAAATCAAATATCCCCGAAGTCAATCAACGGATAGACAAAGAATACAGAATGTAATACCTAATATATAAAGAATAGAGGAGGAAGACAAAGGAGGAGAAAAAAAGAACCTTTAGACTGTGTTTGTAATAGCATATTAAGCGAGTTAATTTACTCTTAGATAGTAAGGAAGTTAACCTTGAACCTTTGGTAACCACAAATCTAAAGCCTGCAATGGCAATAAGTACATACCTATCGATAATCACCCTAAATGTAAATGGTCTGAATGCACCAATCAAAAGACATAGAGTCACGGAATGTAAAAAACAAGACCCATCTATATGCCACCTACAAGAGACTCACTTCACACCCAGCGACATACACAGAATGAAAGTAAAGGGATTGAAAAGACATTTCATGCAATAATAGGGAGAATAAAGCAGGAGTTGCAGCACTTGTATCAGACAAAATAGACTTCAAAACAAAGAAAGTCACAAGAAACAAAGAAGGACATTACATAATGATAAAGGGGTGAATCCAACAAGAAGATAGAACCATTATTAACATCTATGCACCCAACACAGAAGCACCTACATATGTGAAACAAATACTAAGAGAATCAAACAGGAAATAGAATACAATGCATTCATTCTAGGAGACTTCAACACTCCACTCACTCCAAGGACAGATCCACCAGACAGAAAATAAGTAAGGAGACAGAGGCACTGAACAACATATTAGAACAGATGGACCTAACAGACATCTACAGAACTCTACACCCAAAAGCAGCAGAATACACATTCTTCTCAAGTGCACATGGAACATTTTCAAGAATAGATCATATACTAGGCCACAAAAAGAGCCTCAGTATATTCAAAAAGATTAAAATTGTACAAACCAGTTTCTCAGACCACAAAGGTATGAAACTAGAAATAAATCATGCAAAGAAAATGAAAAATCCCACAAACACATGGAGGCTTCACAACATGCTCCTAAATAACCAATGGATCAATGACCAAATAAAAACAGAGATCAAGCAATATATGGAGACAAATGACAACAATAATTTAACACTGCAAAATCTATGGGATGCAGTGAAGGCCGTGCTAAGAGGAAAGTATATTGCAATACAGGTCCACCTCAGGAAAGAAGAACAATCCCAAATGAACAGTCTAAACTCACAATTAACAAAACTAGAAAAAGAACAAATGAGGCCCAAAGTCAGTAGAAGGAGGGTCATAATAAAGATTAGAGCATAAATAAATAAAATCGAGAAGAATAAAACAATAGAAAGAATCAATGAAAGCAGAAGCTGGTTCTTTGATAAAATAAACAAAATAGATAAACCCCTAGCCAGACTTATAAAGAAAAAAAGAGAGTCTACACAGATAAACAGAATCAGAAATGAGAAAGGAAAAATCACGACAGACACCACAGAAATACAAAGAATTATGAGAGAATACTATGAAAATTATATGCTAACAAACTGGATAACCTAGAAGAAATGGGCAATTTTCTAGAAAAATACAACCTTCCAAGGCTGACCCAGAAAGAAACAGAAAATCTGAACAGACCAATTACCAGCAACAAAATTGAATTGGTAATCAGAAAACTACCTAAGAACAAAACGCCTGGACCAGATGGCTTTACTGCTGAATTCTATCAAATATTTAGTGAAGACCTAATACCCATCCTCCTTAAAGTTTTCCAAAGAGTAGAAGAAGAGGGAACACTTCCAAACTCATTCTGTGAAGCCAACATCACTCCAATACCAAAACCAGGCAAAGACAACACAAAAGAAGAAAATTACAGACCAATATCCCTGATGAACAAATATGCAAAAATACACAACAAAATATTAGCAAACCAAATTGAAAAACATATCAAAAAGATCATCCATCACGATTAAATAGGATTTAATCAAGGGATGCAAGGATGGTACAACATTCAAAAATACATCAATATCATCCACCACATCAACAAAAAGAAGGACAAAAACCACATGATCATCTCTATAATAGATTCTGAAAAAGCATTTGACAAAATTCAACACCTATTCATGATAAAAACTCTCAACAAAATGGGTATAGAGGGCAAGTACGTCACATAATAAAGGCCATATATGACAAACCCACAGCCAACTTAATATTTAACAGTGAGAAGTTGAAAGCTTTTCCTTTAAGATCGGGAACAAGACAAGGATGCCTACTCTCTCCACTTTTATTCAACATAGTACTGGAGGTTCTGGCCATGGCAATCAGACAACACAAAGAAATAAAAGGCATCCAGATTGGCAAGGAATAAATTAAACTGTCCCTGTTTGCAGATGACATGATACTGTACATAAAAAACCCTAAAGAAACAACTCCAAAACTGCTAGATCTAATATCTGAATTCAGCAAAGTTGCAGGATACAAAATTAATATGCAGAAATCTGTGGCATTCCTATATACTAACAATGAACTAGCAGAAAGAGAAATCATGAAAACAGTTCCATTCACAATTGCATCAAAAAGAAAAATATACCTAGGAATAAACCTAACCAAGGACATGACAGATCTATACTCTGAAAACTACAACACCCTCATGAGAGAAATTAAAGATACCAATAAATGGAAACACATCCCATGCTCATGGATAGGAAGAATTAATATTGTCAAAATGGCCATCCTGCCTAAAGCAATCTACAGATTTAATGCAATTCCTATCAAAATACCAACAGCATTCTTCAATGAACTAGTGCAAATCATTCTAAAATTAATATGGAACTACAAAAGACCCCCAATAGCCAAAGCAATCCTGAGAAGGAAGAATAATGTAGGGGGGATTACGCTCCCCAACTTCAAGCTCTACTGCAAAGCTACAGTAATCAAGACAATTTGGTACTGGCACAAGAACAGACCCATAGACCAATGGAACAGACTAGAGAGCCGTGATATAAACCCAACCATATATAGTAAATTAATACATGATAAAGGAGTCATGGACATACAATGGGGAAATGACAGCCTCTTCAACAGCTGGTGTTGGCAAAACTGGACAGCTACGTGCAAGAGAATCAAATTGGATTATTGTTTAAACCCATATACAAAAGTAAACTCAAAATGGATCAAAGACCTGAATGTAAGTCATGAAACCATAAAACTCTTAGAAGACAACATAGGAAAAAATGTCCTGAATATAAGCATGAGCAACTTCGTCCTGAACACATCTCGTCAAGCAAGGGAAACAAAAGCAAAAATAAACACATGGGACTACATCAAACTGAAAAAAGCTTCTGTATGGCAAAGGACACCATCAACAGAACAAAAGGCATCCTACAGTATGGGAGAATATATTTCTAAGTGACATATCCAACAAGGGGTTAACATCCAAAATATATAAAGAACTCACACACCTCAACACCCAAAAAGCAAATAACATGATTAAAAAATAGGCAGAGGATATGAAGAGACAATTCTCCAAAGAAAAAATTCAGATGGCCAACAGACACATGAAAAGATGCTCCACATCAGTAATCAGGGAAATAAAAAATTAAACCACAATGAGATATCACCTCACACCAGTAAGGACAGCCACCATCCAAAAGACTAAGAACAACAAATGCTAGTGAGGATGCAGAGAAAGGGGAACCCTCCTGCCCTGGTGGTGGGAATGTAAGCTAGTTCAACCATTGTGGAAAGCAATATGGAGGTTCCTCAAAAAAACTAAAAACAGAAATACCCTTTGACCCGGGAATCCCACTCCTTGGAATTTACCCAAAGAATACAACTTCTCAGATTCAAAAAGACATATGTACCCCTATGTTTATCACGACACTATTTACAATATCCAAGAAATAGAAGCAACCTAAGTGTCCATCAGTAGATGGATAAGAAGAGGTGGTATATATACACAATAGAATACTATTCAGCCATAAGAAAGAAACAAATCCTACCATTTGCAACAACATGGATGGAGCTGGAGGATATTATGCTCAGTGAAATAAGCCAGGTGGAGAAAGACAAGTGCCAAATGATTTCCCTCATTTGTGGAGTACAACAATGCAGCAGAATTGAAGGAACAAAACAGTAGCAGACTCAGAGACTACAATAAGGGACTAGTGGTTACCAAAAGGGAGGGGTGTGGGAAGGCAGGTGGGAGGGAGGGAGAAGGGGATTGAGGGGTATTACGTTTAGTACACATGGTGGGTGGTGTCACAGGGAAGACAGTATAGCACAGAGAAGGCAAACAGTGAATCTGTGGCATCTTACTGCACTGATGGACAGGGACTGTATTGGGGTATGGGTTTGGACTTGATAATATGGGTAAAAGTAGTCACCACATTGTTTTTTCATGTGAAACCTTCATGAGAGTGTGTATCACTAATACCTTAATAAAAAATTTTTTTAAATAAATAAATAAAACGGTCTGATGGAGTATATAACGAACATACAGCATGCAACATTTCTAACTACATCTAGAATAGCATATCATGATCAAACATATTATTTCTACAGCAAAATGTATGAATATTCCTTCTAAGTGGGCTTTAAAATTTTTAAGCTAAACACGCCCATGACAGTTTGAATCACGTTTTGCCACCAAATGAGTTTTGATGCCAAACTTTTGGAAGAAAAAGACTTAGTTTTCCAGAGATTTTTTTGAATAAAGGATTGTGAATGTATATCCAATGCCTCTATACATCAAAGTACAAAGACATTTTCAAAATGCATAGTTTTAAAATTTATTAGATATGGAAAAGTATGGTAAATAAAAATTTAGAAAAGTGGAAACATGTCCCTGGCAAATATAACCTTAAAAATTAGGAAATGCAAAGTTAATTTTAATTTGTTGAAATAAATGAAGTGAATGTTGAGACTACTTATAAATAAATGTCTATGTTGGAGGCAATGAGTATCTGAGTAAGATACTACTGCCCTATGAACCCAGATAATTTGTAGTCTTTTGTGATCCTTTGCATTTGGCAGTGAGTTGCATTTTCCCTATCTTTTGATCTTCAGATTGTTTGAGATTTCAGGGATTTGGGGTATTTCCCATTCACTCATCTTCTCCTTTTTTTAGTTAAGTGCCTATTTTGTGCAGTGTAATTTGTTATGCACTCTGGATGTAATGCTTCGCAATTTCCATGCCTTGACACAAGGCTAAGTTTTAATTGGTTGTGAGGAGTGGCCCAAGTACTTAGTTACATTAAGAGTACCACCATTTATAACAGATTTTACATGTGTGTGTATGGGTGTATTCAAGGTTTTTACTCGAACATCATTTTCATCTGTAACTTGTGATATACTTTCTTGACAGGGAAAGAAGTGGCTTTATCTTAGTGTGAACTACCTATAAAACTCACCACATAATTTATCTATGTCTATAGACAGGGAAATCATGTCCCATGTGTAAACATCAGTCACATGTGTCTTGGTACAAGAAAGTTTGAGAACTAATGCTCTAAGACATTCCAAGATGTATCAGAGTCACCAGGGAGAATGCCTAGTGCTGTCAACTAACCACTTTAAAATATGAAAAGAGCTGTTCCCTGTCCTGTGTTATGTCTTTTTAAGGAGGTGGGAAAATCATTCCCCAAACCTCAAGGAGCTCCATACTTAACTGTGGCATCCCTCAGCTGTTCTTCTTTATTCACTCTGGTTATTCTTACTATCTCCTTCAGTAACAAATTTCTTGTCCAGCACTTCACATCCAGTTAAAAACACACCAGTGTCTCATGATACCAAGGTTGAGATTTACTTTAGGGGAAATAAAAATTAAAAGGCACAATTTCACAAAAGTTGAAACTTAGTGGGAGCTGGCGTGAGGTGAGATATAACGATAAAAACATACACTACATATTGAGTGCTGTGGGTAAGAGTCACTATAGGTATTATTGTCTTGAGTAATTCGCATTCAATTGCATAGTATATGCCCGTATCATATATGATAATGGAAGTTTTTTCTGAAGTGGTATGCTGAACGTCCCTTAGCTAGAAAGCAATGGGGTAGCAGGAGTGGAACTCAGGGCTCTTTGGCTGAAAAGCCTCTGCTCCTCGTATTACACCTGCTCCTAGAGGAGTATCTACAGAGGACAAGAATGGCCCTCTTAGTATTACAAACTTGCCGACTGAAATGAAGCCATGGAATCTTGAAGCTGGAAGAGATCTCAGGAGTGAATGAACTCTAACCCCACATTCAGGGCATGGCTCCCATTTAATCTTCAGCCGTCTGTCCCTTATACCAGAGTTTCTCAGTGTGTCAAAAGACCTCATATATGCTTTGGAATCAGCCCCAGTACTAGTTAAAAATGCAGATTCCTGCACTCTACCCCAGCACACTGAATCAGAATATCTGACGATGGACCTGGAGATCTCCATTTTTAGCAAACACTCCAGGTTGGTATTCTTCAAACTGTAAGTCATGAAGTCAATTTAGAAAATGACTCCCTGTATTTTTTTAATAAAATAATTTAGAACAGGTTAGATTCCTAAAGATTATATAGGAATAGAAAATACCAGAAAGGCACTGCTCTTGATACTACTTCAGCAAAATTTTGTTACAGTTTTTACATGTGGATTGGGGTATAAATGGTATGTCTTGCCATACGCTGCAGTCAAAAACATTCAAGAAATACAGCTGCTTACACATTTTGTTATCCTCATTCTTATTTTGCCTTTGAAATAAGTTATCCATCTAATTATTCCCTTTACAAAAAATCTGAACTTCTATGTCCTTTTTAGGATCTCAGTTATTCCATTCCAGGAACTTGTTTATTCCCTCGTCTTTTCACCCAAGAGCCATGTTTAATTTGGTTTAATTATTTAATCAACATTTCACTTTTAAAATTTTTTCTAGGATTTTAATAAAATCTAACCTACTGTTATTAATTTTTACTCTGTATTTTATATAACCTCCTCACTATCTGAAGTTACCCCACCAACTAGATCCTTAAACTGACTCACATATTTTAACTTATTAAATTTATATTTTGGTAGGTGTGTAAAAGCTTCATAGTCTATATATAATTCTTTAAGTCTTTAATTCCCTTAGTCTTTCATCTTTTATTTATACATATATTTTAGAGACGATTCTTTATTGGCTTGACTTCTTCTGCATTTCCATTGTATAACTGGTACTTATTTCAATTCTCACCTTATCTTTTCCTTTGAAAGGAAAAAAAACGAAAACAATCTCCATTAATACATGAGGACTCACTGTGTATATCTTTAGTTTTAAAATAATATCCTGGCATTTCAAGGAACTCTAATTGCCTTCTAAGGGATAATATGAACACCTGTGAATGTTGAGTGCAGCTATACTCCAAAAGTGCTTTCCTCAGGTATGACTTAAAATATAGAAATCTCTAAAATTGGACACAGTATGTGATGAGTGCCCTTGGGGCAGTACAAACTCACTGACTGAATTACAGCCACAGACTCTTCAAGGTGGAAGATCCCCCCAGTCAGTCTTCAGCCTTAGTCCTTACTACCTTCAGATCAGTGTTTCTCAAAGTGTAGCCTGAGGACTACCTGCATCCAATTTACCTGGGAATGTGATAAAAACCAAGTGGTGACATTGCAATGATTTTATAATTTGGGTTTGTTTTCATTTTGTAGTGAGAGGAAGGAAGCTGACTAAAAATACAGGAGAGATACCACTCAGACCTATTTTAAAAGGTGCCCTCAGTGGTGAAATGTTAAAAAATGAGGTGGACTTCAAACTAAAAGTTTGAGAAAAATATCTCCTTCTTAAGTTAAGCACCTGCTTAAGTTTAAATCTTAAAATATAGGTATGCCACACTGGTGGTGATGCAATATGCCAAAATTAATTGTCTAAATTTAGTAACTTGGACCATTTAACTATCATAATGTTAAACAGTTCTGCATTTTTGTTAGACAACAATTTTAGGGATTCCCTTTCATACAGTAAAAACAGGCACATATGTAATAAGACTATTTTCAAAAAGGTTTTTAATAGGATTGGGCTATGAAGAAGTTTCTATTACATCTATTAAAATTTTCTGATATTCACAGTAAGATCTACTTAATATGGCCCTTGCTTCACCCATGCTCTGTATGAACCATAGGAAACCATAAATTTTATGTTGCCCATTGATTACTAATTAGAAATTGTAATTTTACTGAAAAATACAGCTTTATAAATACTTTAGCTGCTGAGTTAGATTTTCATGAGTTGTGACACATTATTTAAGCCTATTGTTCCTTCCTTTTTAACTACATACAAGAAAAACCTTATCAATTACATACTTATAGCACAAGCAAAGCATAATTATATGTTCATCCTAGTTTTCACTCAAAGCTACATTCTAAATTCAGTGTCTAAACAAATCTCCTGTTTCAATGGATTAAGTATAAAGATCAGATCTATAAGGTCAAAGGTGGTATATATTCTTTTTAAGATGTATAGTAATTACATGTATTTAGGTAAAAGCAGAGCTATCTCACAAACTCTTAAACCTGGAGCTGTTATTCTTTTTTAATTTGGATATGAAGATCAAGATGGATTTCCAAAGAGAACTGTCAGAAGCACAAATCTTAGTTAATATGTAAGTCTGTAGTGCTAAGATTCTTCCAAAAACCGCCACCATACCTCCTACCTACAAAGACGTAGCACTAAGAAACAAATCCATGAGCCCCCTCTTTTCAATAGTTAGCATGAAATGTAAATGCAAATTAAGACTTCAGTGTCAGGGATTACTAGAGATATGCAGGATAATAAATGGGACGTTTGGAAACTCTTGGACAGGTAGAAGCAAACCTTTACCTAAATCCTTATTTTGATAATTAAGCCTCAAGTAGAATACATTTTGGTCACAAATAACTGGTAATTCATTGTCACGGTGACTTTTTTAGATCACTACTACAAGTACACTATAAAAACTACTCTGACTTCAAAGGCCAAGACTGTTCTTGAAAATATTGTTTTAATGAAGCAGTTATTTGATATCTCAAAGAAAGGCAAGAGCTCATCAGATTGCTTTTGTTCTGGAAATTACTGATTCCCATTTTAAATTTTGAATTGGTCAAATGTATTTCCATGGGGAAAAACCAACATTAAAAGTTTGCTCCAGTGAACAAAATAATGTGCCTCACATGTATAAATGTGGTGTTCTTTAGTAATCAGGAATGCATTTTGAATATTCTTGCCATATGTTCAAAAATGAAAAACTCTTACAAACAAGGTTTAAAAAAAAGAAAATCAAAGACACTGAAATATTTTGGTGTGACCTAAACTAATACTACAGAACCATCTCATTCTGACCATTATGTGGTATATTAGGAGGTTTTCCTAACTACCTGAAATAATGTGATATATTCATTCTGTACAAGATGCTCAACACAGAACTTATATTATACAGAACTAAGGTTCCCAGCAATGTCAAAGTATGTTTTGCTACTATATGGAAACTACTAGAAAAGGCAGGTCTTCAAACTCAATTCCTCTTAGTACTAAGACAACCTTTTTCATAGTGTATAGAATATCCCAGGAAGCCAGGGAACAAAACAGATAAAGTCCCTTTTTCTTTTACGGAAAACTGAGATCAAGTCAACTTTCATTTACAAAATACAATCTCTTATGTTCACTGTGTCAATAATACAAAGCACTACAGCTGATTTACACAATTTAGTAACCAGTTTTCTTCACATAGCAGCAACTTGAGCATACCTGAGGTGTTCCTTACAATGGAGAAACAAAACAGCAAGCTGGTTTTCTGCAGTTTGGGCTCACAGTACTGCTTTCAAATGTTCTCTAAATGCTCAGTTTTCATCTAGACCATGACTTCTCACAAACTTTTCAGGCACTTGCCCCACCATTATTTCACCAATTTTTCCACTTGGGAGGGATCTATCTGAAAACGGCACTTAACAGATTGCAAAGTCGCTGTTTATTGCATATTCAGCGTGTTAAAAAGCACCAAATTTCTCCAAATAGATAAATTTTTAAGGAAGTTATGATCAATTTGGACAGTCATTTGCCTTTTGAATCAAGCTGGTACACTAAGTGCTAGATTTGCTTCACTGGCCAGTCCACCCTTTCCTACCACCAAAGTTTCTGTCACAAACAGCACAAGTGACCCAAGAAAGAGCCTAAGAAAGAGTTAAGCAAATGTCAGTCAGAGTAACTACAGAGGCCTTCTGCACAATGATTCCTTGGGTTTTTAATAATTCCCCCCACTCATATGCTGCAATCATTCTACAATATTATCTAGCATGAAATTTCCTAGGCCTTCAACTCTGCGTAAAACTTCATTATCAATTAGAATGCTAGAAAAAATAGTTTTCAAATGACAATTACTTGCAGAAAAATGTGAATTGAATATTTAAACTATCTTAAAATAATAATAAGGGTAGCTGAATTCTAAATACTAAGAATCATAAATTGACTTTTACTGTGGGGGTCTCAGTGAGACAAGCTTTCTGGGGTGTTGCAACGCCAGTGAAGCATCTTCCTATGTGAACAGCAAAGGCCCTCATGTCATTACTAATGGCCATCCAGCTTCCCTGTTTAAGGAGTTTACATACTTACCCAGGAAGGCAAATGGAAAGTGCACAGGGAGGAAGATGAACTGCGGCAAAGCCTTTGTCATATGATAGTGACCTATAAAGTATCAAATAAAGGTACATCATCAGTATGGTAGAGCTTTACAACAAAGTCCCAACTCCTGCAACACCTATGAAGGACCAGGAAACCTAGGGGTCCAGTTCTCCACCAACCCCTCCCCTCTCTCTATCCCCACCCCCACACGAAAAGTGTGGGGCAATAAAGGCAAAGAAGTTCCCGGTATTCAAAGGGCAGGGGCTCAGGGTAGCCCAGCTGGCATTCCAGGGTGTCTCCAGCACTCTCGCTGCCTACTCCCCGTATGTACAAAGCAGAAAGTTGATCCTTTCTGCAAAACCAAAACCCACACCGCGACCATTCATTAACTTGCACAAGTGATCGCCCAGGACAAATACACCAGTAGCCAAATCATAGCAATCGATAGGCAGCCCGAGCCTCCACCGTGCCCAGGACCCGGCCGGAGGTCGCACGGCGACGGCAGCGGGTCCAGGTAGTGCAGTCCTCAGCCCTGCAGACCTGGGCGGCCACAGCCGTTGCCCAAACGCCCGGCCCCGGTCACAATCCCGAGATTGGAGATCGGAACCAAGCGACGAAATACATTCGCCAGAGCCCCCGGCGGCAAGTGCAGGGCCACCAGGTCTCCGAGGTCGGGGTGGGGGAGCTAGGAAACCCAGAGGGAGGAAGGGAGCGAGGGCTCCCACCCCGCCTTTGTTGCTGGTCACCATCAAGTTTGCATCTTAGTACAAAATGTCGATCTTAAAGGCTGACAAGACAGAGGCAGAGGCACAGGGAGAAAGAGAAAGGGAATAGAGTCCATCTTGCTTTGGGGAAGAGAGAAGAGGAAAAAAATGAAGTACAAATCCCACACTCTGGGTGTAAAAGTCTGCTAAACACCTTTTCAGAACGGAGGAGCAACGAGTGGGGTGTACCCGTCCCCGTGCCCGCTCGAACCGGTGGCGGTCTGGGCAGAAAACGCCTCCCTCTCCTCCTCTTCCTCCTCCTTCCCCTCCTCCTCCTCCCTCTTCTCCTCCTCCCGCGGGCCCGGGCGAAGATCCCGCCGCCACCGCCGCTGCCTCCGCTGCCCCCCGGGGAGGCACCGCCGCCCGCCCGGGCGCTGCCATTCCGGGCTTGGACAGCGCGGCGCGGCGCGCGTGGGGCCGGGAGCGGGGTGGCCGCGCGGGGACGTCCGCGCCGGGGACCCCCGCACGCCCTCGCGGGGGGCTGGCTACAAAAGTCGCGCGAGCAGAGGTGGCGGCGGCGCGCAGAGCAGAGGGCGCGCGTGGGGGCCCCCACTCCGCTAACGGGCAACCCCAGGGGATGAAGAAGGACGTCCCTCTCCGCGTGGGGAAAGTACCCCAATCCCCGACAGCCCGGCGTCCGCCGCCGGCAGAGGACTGGACGTGTCATTAGCAGGACAGGCAATGGTTTCAAAGCCCCAGGCCAATGACCATTAGCAGTGGCAGAGCTCGCTCAGTCCCCATCCCCCACCACCTCCACCCACCTTCCCCTCGTACCGCCCCCCACCTCCACCCCACCTCGCGAAACTTTTCAACAAGATCCACCTGGACTAATTTGTCCTCAGACAGTTAAAATATTGACTAGACCCTACACAACGGGTGGGAAGGGGAATGCACGCTTTATTTTCCTTTCTACAGAAAGGAAAGCAAAAAATAGCTTCTCTCTCCGTCTCTCCCTCTCCCCCCCCACTCTGTCGTACATGTTGTGTCTTAGCTTTTTGCATCGTTTCGTTTTACCTTCCTCATTTAGCAGAAATAATCGCAGATATTTCACACACAAACGTGTTCCAGATTCTTGGATTCAGGATCCTCGTAAATTACAGGATCGGATTTGGTCTCGGTTACGTTAAGTTTCATACAATACTAAAAAAAAATTTTTTTTTTTAAATAATACATTGCTGAGGGTGAGCGAGCGAGACGAGGTGGAGGAGGAAAAGAAACCTCGAGTCTAATTTCTGTAATTTACTGGCGACCCGGATCGCAGCAAATAACAGTGTAACGAGTGTGGCTTAAGAGGGCTGGGGAGCTCTTTCTGGAGGCATCGACCCCATCCCCGGATAAAGGATCTGCAAGTTTTCTGTCATCGCGACCATGCAATGCCATAACTTACCTTCAGAAATAAGACTTTAAACAGCCAAGGCCTTCCTCCTCCTCTCCACCCACCCCCCCATCCAGCCTCGCTCTTTCCACCTTAAACTTATTGACACAACATAATCCCACATTCAAGCAAAATCCTGACACAGCCTCCCTCCTCCTCTCCCCCACCCCTCTTCCCTCCGGTTCTCCCGTTCTCTCCCTCTCCCTCCCTCCCTCTCCTCTCTCGCGTTCTCGTTCTCCCCCACCCCCCGCCTTCCCTCCCCCTTCTCTCCCCTTCTCCCTCGCCCTCTTCCCCTCTCCCCCTATTCTTCCTCACGGCTACTCTGGCACTAAACAGCACTTTCTCTACTCGCCGCGCGTTCGGTTCGGAGTGGGGGGTGAGAGGGCACCGATCCGCGGGGCCGGAACACCCAAATCCCAACTCTCCAGATGAAGGAGCAACTGGGCTGCTGTTCCCGGTCAGCGACGCACACGAACGTTCGATAAAGGCACCGAGGGCTGGCTCCCCGTACCTTCCTCCCCTGCCCTTGCGCCCCAGGCCCCACCTCCCCGGCAGCCGAGCCCCGGCTGCGATCCACGTACTTTCGCCGAGATGAAGTTTGGGGCTCCCCGGGCGGCCGCGAGCCGCCCGCCGGCGTGAGGGCTGTGTTGTTGTTTTGCTCGGGCTGCTCCTGCCCGCGCCCCGGCTCCCGTGCCCCCTCGGGCGGCGCTGCCTGAGCGCTGAGAGGTGCTGGCTGCAAATGCAGCCTGGCACCGGCTGGCCTACTACTCCCCAGCCCGGCCCCCGGCTCCCGCCCGCGGGGCACTGCCTCCGCGCCCCCCGCCCCCGCCGGCGCGGCCGCCGCGACCCTAGACCCGACCTCTCCCGACCCAAAGTTTTGGCGGAGGGGGAAAGTGGCCGGGGAGCAGAGCGGCCAGCCGCAGCGCCGGACGCGCGGGGTTCCCTCCGTCTTCCTCAAGTCCACCCTACCGGCTGCCGCCGCCGCCGCTGCTCCTGCCGCGGACTCCTTGGGGCTGCAGCCGGCGGCTCGCAAGTGAGTAGGAAAACAGAAAGTGCGGGGAGAGCGCCCGGGAAGGGCTGGGGATGGGGGCGCTTACCTCCGGGCTCGCCGGGCGTGAGGGCGTGTGTGGCTCACCCTCGGCGGCCAGTCAGGGTTTCTCTATGGGAAAGTGGAGAGGAGCTCGCGGAGCCGCTCTGCCACCGCTTCACTGTACACTGCTCCACATACAGTACATGCAACCCGGAGAGACTGAAAACACTCATTTTATATAAGGCAGTCTGCCATTGGCCCGCGTCTTGACAGACAGACCTTGCGGCCAAACAGAAGGCCCGTTACACCCAAACACACGCACACATACACACATTTTACAGAGACACACAAAGATCATCACATTTTCTATTTTCTAATGTTCGGGACCTGTAGACAGTAGGAGAGGACAGGTAGAGAGGCCCAGCAGAGTAGGGTAAAGGGGAAAACCCTGTCTCCACCAAGTTGCAAGGCTTGAAACTGGTGTCCTTTTGACTTGGGAGGGTTATAGTAATAAACTACAACTCCACTGGATGTGGAAGTGAGGTTTTTTTTTTTTAATCGCTGCCTTGTGGTGCCCCATGAAAGAGGCGTGCATTGTGTTATGATTTTAAAGTCTGACCTGGCTAAGAAGTGGCCCGGGAAGGCTTTTATCAGCTAGAATTTCCTTTGGCAGTGGGTTAACTCACATAGGCCAAAATAGTGCAAGATAAGTTTATTAGGACTACAATTCATTGAGGTTGTTAATACTTCATTCGTAGGTAAATTCAGAAAAGTCAATAGAATAATACACAGAAACAAAGTAAATATTTCGCAGAAATTGCCAATCTACTTCTAGTTGGTCAGAGGACCACGGATCACCTGTGTGGGCATACAATTAACGCAATACAGTAGAATGAGTCATGAAAGATTGGTATTGACCCCTTCCCTTAAAAACAGACCTTTTGAGTCAGTATATGTAAAATTTATATTTTGTGTTTTATATGTATCATACTTATATTTCATGTTTCATGTCTTTTGTGAACATCACATGCTGGGTGACTTTTGGAGATGGTGAACCCCAGAGCTTTTCTTTCGAATTTTTTTTTCTATGAAGCGTCCTTAGCAGGTTATATTTGACAACCTTATATTAACAAGTCAACAGATTGCTGGAACAAATGAAAGCTGGAAATTAAGAGGAATAAATTCTGAACACAAATCTTAAACTAGCTGAACAATATTGAGCAGCTAACTTAGCCTCTTTAATGATCAGAGTTAGTTTGGGGTTTTGTTTTCAGTTTTTCTTTTAAGATGAAAATAAGAAGCTTCCCCGTTTCCCTTCATTAAATGTTTATTCAACATCTACTATGTGCCCTGCATTATCATAGGCCCTAGATGTTTTCTTAAAAGTCCTTCTGATTTGACAGTCCGTGAATTATTCTTAAACACAAACATTTTTAAGATTAAATAAACACTACAGTTTTATGGCCTAGATGAATAGCTTTAAAATTTAAAGGAAAGCTGAACAAGAGAACTTATTTCAAATCCTTTATTTCCTTGATGCCATCTTAATGTTTTTCTCTCACATCCTTAAAATTATGGAATGTGTGTATGTGTGTGTGTGTGTGTGTGTGCACACGCATGTGCATGTGTATGAGAAAATCGGAAAGAGAAGCAGATACAGAAGCAACTTAAAGTTTGTGAAGTTTAGAAAACAAATAGTGGTATTTAGAAATGTGATGTTTCATTTATTTTTTTAAAGGAAAATTTTTTGAAAGTGAAAAGGATATAAAATCACAGCATTATAACTGATAATATTAAAGTCTATATTAATGGCAGTCTACATTTTACAGAAGGAACAATGTGTTCTTTATCTAAACTACATTGCTATGAAGTTGGTGCTAAGTATTATTATCTCTATTTTACCCATAAGAGCAAGGAGACAAGGACAAATTATATAACCTAGATTACACAGAATACCAGTGAAGAAGGAACTTAACCCCATGACTCTGAATACCTAACACAAGTTTTCAGCAACTTGACAGCCCTTCCTTTCACATTACAAACTTCAGAGACAGGAGGCAGATGGAGGAAAAAAACAGAAAAAACTTTCTCAGGATTTCACTGTGCTTTTCTGAAAAGAAAAGAAAAAATCAATGAGAGTCTCAATACTTAATGGCTGAGAGAGTGTTGTGAATTGTTTGCTAATATATTGATGTTATAAAAACATGAAAGACTAACCCATTCCCCACCCTTACCCATAGCCCCAGCCATAGAAAAACATTCTTTATTTCTTTACGTGTGCAAAGATTTTTCTTGATTGAATTACATTTAGCTTAGCAGAATTATTTAGAGTTAGTTTTCAAACTTTTAGTACATGTATTGTTATCAGTAAAATATTTGAGCATGTACTCTCAGTATATGTGTATTTATATATATTTTTAAATGCATTGCTACATGGAAATATTATTTATTACTACAAAGCATACACTCACAAAAACAAAATAAAAAAGCGTGAGATAAAATTAAATGAGAGTTTTATTATTTTCTTTTCTCTGTGATACAGTCTTAGGACTGCCCCCTGGTTTTGCATTCAAGTTTGGAGACCTCTGGCAGTGTAAGTGCTAATTGACCAGGACTGATGCTAGAGAGCCTGAAGAAGTACACAGAAATGACTGCTCCTGAAAAACTAGTGGGTCCACAGAGCCTTTAGACTGGGAGAATGACACTTTTTTTTTGAGCACATATATATATTGGTGGTATGTTGAGCCATCATAATGGCAGTATAAGCCATCATTCAATACTTTTTTGCAGATAATTTGTTGAGAGGGACCTCTCTATTAGTTACATGTGCATGCCAGATTCAGGAAAAGGAAAATTGCCTGCTTTTAGGAGAAGCTATGTAATAGAATTCCAGTTTATTGTATGACAGACAGGGCCTTACCACTAAGTAAGAAAAAGGATTAGAACTAAATGTAATGTAGTAGCTTACCCTTTGGGAAATACTTTTTAGATTTCTATTATCTCATTTAAGACTAAAAATCAAGAAAGTGTATATAGCAGTGATACTCAGAAATTTAAAATATCAGGAAAAATAGCTTTCATAGAGTTTATTTTATTTTTATAATGTAAGGTTATGAAAATAAAAACAACTCTGTTTCCCGGGTAAAATGGCATTTAAAAAGTCTAAGTTTTTCCTTGCTTGTATTCATACTTGATGATCAGTCATAGGTGGGGCACACAAGGTTACCCTATTCCTCCTTCTTAGGGCCTTGATTGTCCGTTTTCTTAATTTGATTTTATATCAGTCCTTTATTGTAAGGCACATAAAATACTTTTAGGAGAGTAAGTTTAAATGTGTGTAAATGTGTATGTACAGTGTGTATGTTATTTAACTATGTCCATAAGTAACAGTTTATTTCCTTAGTTATACATTGCTTCTTTGTACAATCCTAATTCAAATCCTGATCTCACTGCTTCCTAGCTGTGTAACCTTGGAAAAATTCTTTAATCATTCTAAGACTCAGTTTTCTTGTTTGTAAAAAAAAGGGATAATAAGAGTAACCATAGATGAAATAATCTACATAAAATGCTTAAGCCTAGAACCTACTAAACATTCAATAAATATTTGTATCTATCTTTCACACATAGAAGCCAATGACAGCTGCTTTATAGAAAGTTTTCTAAGACCTAACCATCATATCGAAGTTTATGGACCCTGTTGCAACTGACTTGCCATGTTTGCAATTTCCCTTTAGCCTACATTTTACCAACTCCAGCATCTTCTGCACATAAAAGGTTAAAGCAAATACACTATGGGTGGCCATTATTAAGCACCTAAAAAGGCAAACTTGTAATAAATCACTCTGGGTAACAAGCTTTGTTTTGTGCATTGAAACTCTAGATAGTTACAGTGATGAGGGTCTGCCTTACATAACAATTTTTGACTTGTATTTGACCTTGCTGAGCCTCCCTTTTTTTTTCCCTCTGTAAGAGAAAAATAGAGAAAATCATACCTGTCTCCTCAAGGCCAATGCAAAAGGGACTAAAAATTGGAACTCAGACAGTTGGACCACTTCTCAGCACCAATGCAAAAATTCATAATCCTGAAGAGAACCAGTTTCAACTGGATCCCAGCAGAGTTGGGATAAGAAAACAAGAAGAGAATATTCAGTTTTCCTAGAGTGGTGGTAGGCAATGCCTCTTGGAACTCCCACTCTACTGTGATCTGTAGTATTTTGTGTATAATACTCTTAAGGCATTCAAATACCTTGCCTTGTATTATATTATTTGATATTAATAGAGATCTCCATTTGCTGGCAAATGCCTTGAACATAATGATGATGTCTCATTCATCATATTGTTTTCCGGCAATGGCCAGCACAATGCCTTGTACATTGCCTAACATATACCTCAACAAAAATCTGTAAAACAAGGAAACAAAACAAGCAAAAGCAAACAAACAAAATTACTATAAATTCTAGGAGGGATTAGAGAGCATCTAGGGATGAGAGAGGGGTGCCAGAGAAGGTTGTAAATCCCAGGTATATTGTGAACAGAATTTACAGGATTCATAGGTTGGTTGTACCTGCAAATTATTTTAATTCTCTAAAGCACATCTAAGATAGTCTAGCATACTTACTAATATCCACTTGAGATAGGTGAGACAGATAAAGGGACCTTCTTTTTAAAGATGAAAAATTGAAGCAGGGAAAAGTTAAATGAGTCCCTCAGTGTTACACAGTGAGTAGCAGAACTGAGTTAGTACTAAGGTTCTAGACAGCTAGTTCTGCAAGCTTTCTGCCTTATTGGGGGCAATGGGGAGTCACCAAGGAGTCACTTAAGGATCATACCATAAATATAGGTCCCTAAGTGGGTGATGGTTTTACACCAATGGATTTGAGAATAAAATCAGTAAGCACCAGCATGACATTAGGTGGTCCCTCTAGCCACCATCTCCTTAGAAGCTTCAACAACATTCCCAACAAGGATCATCTTCTATGACACATCCAGCTCCTGGGAACTGTCTTCTTCCCAAGACTATTTATTTTATCTTCGATATATCTATTTCATCTCTGGACCCTCTTGACCTACAGAGTTCTCCCAAATATCTAACAATTTCTCTCCTCTTAAGTGTTATCCATTGTTCCTTTTCCTATTCCCTTATTATTACACAGAACAACCTAATCCCTTTTCCATGTGCTGCTTGAAATATGTGAAGACAGCCATCATAACTGCCTCCTCCCTTAAGTTGTGCCTTTTCTAGACAAACAGTCCTAGTCCTTTAAAACATTCTTTCTAGTGCACCATTCTTGATTCTTGGTCGCCTCTCAAACCCTGCCTATTGTCTTTGTTGGTGTGCTCCTTCAAGTGGGAGGTACAGAACAGGTGGGGGCTGAGGCAGTGTGCAGCCCAGCATGACCATGGCTCCCTTATCCTTGATACAAAATTTCTATTCCTGCAGCCTAAGTGGAACTTGTTTTTTAGGCAGTCACATCACTCTCCTTGACTGATACTGGGTTTATTCTCCCCCAAAAATGTGTTTGTAATTGGGCTGTTAAGCCATGTTTCCTCCATTCTGTATTTTACAATATATTTTGGAGAAACTGAGGCATAAGCCTTTATAATCCTGGTATTGTGTGGTGGTTACGGGCTGTCAAAGCTTTGAAGTTATAACAACACAAGTTAATTAATATAGCTGGGCTCTCGCATTTACTAACTTTCTGAACTTGAACAAAATGTATAACCTCTTTTTGCTTCAGTTCCTTATGTATAAAGGGGGTGGTACTTTGTACCTCATAAGGTTATCATAAGGATCAGATAAAATGATAAACACTCAATAAATGGTAGGGTTTTCTTTTTTTTTAGCTGATGAGATTCCACTCAGAATTCTATTTTGCCAACATCTTTTTGTATTTCATTCAAAATGTTTGCTATTGATCTCACCATCTTTGGGTCATTTACAAATTTGATGCCTTCTTCACTTTTTCCAAGTAATTTTAAAAAACATATTCTAAGGCAGACCCCAGAGCATATACCTCCCAATGGGTTAACATTTACCATTAATCAGCACTCCCATGGCCACAGTTGTTGAACCTGTGATAATAAATCCTCTTAATTTCACCAAAAATTTTAGAACTTAAGCCTAAAGAGATTTATAGAGAATAATACAACATAGCAATCATGTAGGAGCTTTATGACAACTTGCCGTATTATTATATTACCTCAGATTTCTTTATAGGAAATAAAACATTGCATGTACAATTGAAGACCCCCTCCTTGGTCCAACTCCTCTCCATTTCTCCCCAGAGGTAACCATTATTTTGTCATATCACTCTCATCCTATCCATAGTTTTGCAGTCAACTCATGAAAGTACCCTATGTCACTTTAGTGAAAGGTTTTATGAAATTTTCCTTAACTCATGTTATCAGAGAAGAGTTTTTGGTAAGTGGATATACTAACTCTGGTTGTTTAAAAAAAAATGAAAGAATATGGGATGGCTCTTAGAAATAAAAGAAAAGCTAGAGAATCAGATCTCAGAAAGCTCAAGGACACTGTCAGCTCCAGGGATTGAAATCACTTTAGGAGGGAATATATTCATTATGATGAATTTGTTCAAACTCTTTTCTGTCCTTTCTTCATAACACTGAAGAGTGGACTGGAAGCATCTAACTGCCTTTACCCAGGTTTTATGCCCATGCTTTGGCCAGTCAGAGGAAAACACTTGGCTTCACCCTACCACCAAAATAGTGTGGTTGCCTGGTGTAGGGGGGATGGGGCAGTGGTGGACGCAGCAGGGAGATGAATTAGGACAGAAATATTTAGGTGGATGCAGTGTGTTGGTAACACTTATTGATAACATTCTTGTTCTTGGTGAGTTCCCAAATGTTCATTTTATAACTTACATAGATGTTAGTCTCTTGTATGTATTAAATCTATTTTGAGAATAAAAGTAAACTTTAAGAAAACCCTAGAAAAAAAAAAAGGAAGACTACATACAAAGAAGGCTTTAGGTTCCCAAAGTAAAACTGGAGTCCTACTAAGAAAAGCAGGCAAACAGACCCTGGGCAGGTGAAAATAAGAGCTCTCTTGTCTGCCACAGCCACACTGCAACTGTGCTATCAGTTCACGGACCTTGTTACAAAAGAAAAATAGGTTTATTCTAGTTTTACTGACCTTATGTTGGACGTTCCTTTTGTAAGTACACACAGATCTTTCCTTCCCTTGCCTATCTTAGAATTCATTTCATTTCAAGGACCGTAAAGCCACTCAAATAAGTTTAAAAGAAAGGGGAAGTTAATTATATGAATCCTGGGGTCTCTCACAGAACTCAAGGATAACCAGGCATGGAAACAAACTGCCTCACCTTCATTGCTGTCACTGTCACCAGGGGAAGGGCAAGGATTCACCTTTTATGGAGAGCCACTTTTTTGATGTCTGTAGGCACAAACAGTCCTCTAAAGTGAGCATGGGAATGGGAGGATATAAGGGTGATCTACTACATAGCACTTGCTGGGATCTTATCTAGACTCAATGTCTCACTTACCATCCTATAATTGGCAGAATCCACCTTTTTTCTCCCAATCCCAAGAAATTTAACAAGAATTCCTCAAAATGCTTATAGCCTCATTTTACACCCACATATATTCAGAAATATATCATTCTTCTCTATGCTTATTTGTTGTATTCTTTGACTAGTTCCAGAAATGATTTCAGCCTGGTCTTCAGCAGTTCAAACTTAACTGCATGTTTTCTCAAGACTCTCAAGTATTATCTAACAGATTTAGAGAATCTGAACTCATTTGGAGTACCTAGGTGTTCTCACACTTTTTTAAACTTAGTTTTTACTTCCTAGTATGTTCTACAACAGTCTGCTCAAACTAACTAAAGAAAAGGAGGACTTGTTAGAATCACTACATAGGTAAGGTTACAGCAAGGAACAACCAACAGAAGGCTATAATTTAAACTCCGAATAAAACGGGATTACCAGAGTTTGGAGATAGGCAGTAGGTCTGGGAGATTGTCTGAAGGTGCAGTTAGGATAAAGGAAGTAAAGCTGGTGGTAACATTGTTTCTCCTGAGGTGAGATGGGACAGACAGGAGAGGCACACACCTGAGAAGTTAACTAAAACAATGATGCTTTGGGGTAAAGGAGATAAAACTAAAGTCAGAGGCATTCAAGATGGCAGTGTGAGAGGTGAGACAGAGAGCTACTCCCAAAACCACAAACAGTACAAAAATATAGTTAATTAAAAAATTAACCTTAAGACAGCAACAAGAAAGAAGGCTGAACCAGACTGCATACACACTTCACGAACAGAACAGACCTCACGAGCCAGGGTCACAAACCAGGGTAATTTACCAAAGCCTTAATCCAGCAGACTTCACACCCTTCCCCCACCCCAGCTCACCCGCAGGAGGAAGAGAAACAGAGCAGGGGAGGGGGTGGAAGCCTCGAACTGCTGAACACCTAGACCTGGACATCTGCTTTGTGAGCAGAATCCTATAGTGTGTGGTGCTCCCGACGTTGGGGAGCTTGGACAGGCAGAGTGCTTGAGAAATTGACATTCTGGCCGTTTGTGGAGGAGGGGATCCACACCCGGCCGCTCTATATAGGACAGGCAGGCAGTCTGAGAGGCTTCCTATCACCCAGAGAGCTGCTGAAGGGGCGGGGTTTGCACGGAGCTTGCTGTGCGGGAGAAGGGAGACCTGGACAAGGTTGTGTGGGCACGCTCTGCCCAGCTGGTTGGGAACTTTGAGGAGCTTCGGGTGCTCCATCCCGCTGGCTGCCTACTCAGCTCTGAGGCCCCCGACAGTGACACACAGCCTGCCGAGCCTTCCTACTGGCCTGCAGGCACCTGCTCGCAAACCCACAGTCCCGGTGCAGGCTTTGGGCCAACCAGAGGGAGGCCCCACCTACAACAGCTAGAGACGCAAAGCACGGAGGTTTACACGTGTGTGCTTGGCCCACTGGCTCTGACAGAGGAGACAGGCACTGCAGACAGGAATCAGGAAATAGATCTTTCCTCCCCCCCAGGCACGAGCTGCACTCCCCTATGATGCCCAACCTCACTCTAGGGGCTAAGCACCTCCAGAGACTGGAGTTACTGCACACTAGTGGGCAGCACACAGAAATATGAAATGTCAAAAGAACATGGTCAGACCAAAACCTCACAAACCCAGAAAAAGGACCAAATGAAATCGAACTCACCAATCTTCCTGAAAGAGAGTTCAATATAAAAATTATAAATATGCTTATGGAGGTACAGAAAAATATTCAAGAACTCAGGAACGAATTTAAGTTGGTGATTCAATCATTAAGATATTCCATATCTGAAATGAAACATACAATGGAGGGATTTAAAAGCAGATTAGGTGTAGTAGAAGAGATGGTAAATGGAATAGAAATTAGAGAAGAGGAATACAAAGAAGCTGAGGCACAGAAAGAAAAAAGGATCTCTAACAATGAAAGAATATTGAGAGAACTGTGTGACCAATCCAAACGGAACAATATTCACATTATAGGGGTACCAGACAAAGAAGAGAGAGAAAAAGGCATAGAAAGTGTCATTGAGGAGGTGATTGCTGAAAACTTCCCCAATCTGGGGAAGGAGATAGTCTCTCAAGCCATGGAGGTACACAGATCTCCCAAGACAAGGGACCCAAGGAAGACAACATCAAGACATATAATAATTAAAATGGCAAAGATCAAGAATAAAGACAGACTTTTAAAAGTAGCTAGACTGATAAAAAAGATTACATACAAAGGAAAACCCATAAGGCTATCATCAGACTTCTCAACAGAAACCTTATAGGCCAGAAGGGAGTGGCATGATATATTTAATGCAATGAAGCAGAAGGGCCTTGAACCAAGAATACTCTACCAGGCAAGGTTATCATTTAAATTTGAAGGAGGGATTAAACAATTTTCAGATAAGCAAAAGCTGAGAGAATTTACCTCCCACAAACCACCTCTACAGTGCATTTTGGAGGGACTCTGATAGATGGAAGTATTCCTAAGGCTAAACAGATGTCATCAAAGGGAAGACAAAGAGTACAGAATATGATTCATGACATACAAAGAATGGAGGTGGAAGAAAAAGGAGGAAAAAAACGAACCTTTAGGTTGTGTTTGTAATAGTATACAAAGTGAGTTAAATTAGACTGTTAGGTAGGAATTGCCCTTGAACCTTTGGTAACCACGAATCTAAAGCCTGCAATGGCAGTAAGTACATACCTATGGATAATCACCCTAAATGTAAATGGTCTGAATGCACCAATCAAAAGACATAGAGTCACTAAATGGATAAAAAAACAAGACACATCTATATGCTGCCTACAAGAGACTCACTTCAAACCCAAAGACATACACAGACAGAAAGTAAAGGAATGGAAAAAGATATTTCATGCAACTAATACTGGGAAAAAAGCAGGAGTTGCAGTACTTGTATCAGACAAAATAGACTTCAAAACAAAAAAAGTCACAAGAGAAAAAGAAGGACATTACATAATGATAAAAGGGTCAATCCAACAAGAAGATATAACTATTATAAATATCTATGCACCCAACACAGGATCACCTACATATGTGAAAAAAATACTAACAGCATTAAAGGGGGAAATAGAATGCAATGCATTCATTTTAGGAGACTTCAACACTCCACTCACTCCAAAGGACATATGAACCAAACAGAAAATAAGTAAAGAGACAGAGGCACTGAACAACATATTAGAACAGATGGACCTAATGGACATCTATAGAACGCTCCATGCAAAAGGAACAGGATACACATTCTTCCCAAGTGCACATGGAACATTTTCAAGAATAGATTATATATTAAGCCACAAAAAGAACCTTAGTAACTTCAAAAAGATTGAAATTGTACCAACCAGCTTCTCATATCACTGAGAAGGTATGAAATTAGATATAAATTACCCAAAGAAAATGAAAAAGCCTACAAACACATGGAGGCTTAATAACATGCTCCTAAATAATCAGTGGATCAATGACCAAATTAAAACAGAAATCAAGCAATATATGGAGGCAAACGACAACAACAATTCAACACCACAAAATCTGTGGGATGCAGCGAAGGCCATGCTAAGAGGGAAATATATTGCAATACAGGCCTACCTCAGGGAAGAAAAACAATCCCAAGTGAACAGTCTAAACTCACAATTAATGAAACTAGAAAAGGAAGAACAAATGAGGCACAAACTCAGTAGAAGGAGGGACATAATAAAGATTAAAGCAGAAATAAGTAAAATTGAGAATTATAAAACAATAGAAAGAATCAATGAAAGCAGAGCTGGTTCTTCAAGAAAATAAACAGAACAGATAAACCCTAGCCAGACTTATAAAGAAAAAAAGAGAGTGTACACACATAAACAGAATCAGAAATGAGAAAGGAAAAATCACTATGGACACCATAGAAATACAAAGAATTATGAGAGAATACTATGAAAAATTATATGGTAAGAAACTGGATAACCTAGAAGAAATGAGCAACTTATTAGGAAAATACAACCTTCCAAGGCTGACCCAGGAAGAAACAGAAAATCTGAATAGACCAATTACCAGCAAAGAAATTGAATTGGTAATCAAAAAACTAAGTAAGAACAAAATACCTGCACCAGTTGGTTTCACTACTAAATTTTACCAAACATTTAGTGAAGACCTAATAGCCATCCTCCTTAAAGTTTTCCAAAAGTAGAAGAGGAGGGAATACTCCCAAACTCATCTAGGAGGCCAACATCACTCTAATACCAAAACCAGGCAATGACAACACAAAAAAAAGAAAATTACAGACCAATATCCCTGATGAACAAAGATGCAAAAATACTCAAAATATTAGCAAACCAAATTCAAAAATACATCAAAAAGGTCACCCATCATGATCAAGTGGGATTCATCCCAGGGATGCAAGGATGGTACAACATTCAAAAATCCATGAACATCATGCACCACATCAACAAAGAGAAGGACAAAAACCACATGATCATCTCCATAGATGCTGAAAAAGCATTCGACAAAATTCAACATTCCTTCATGAGAAAAACTGTCAACAAAATGGGTACAGAGGGCAAGTACCTCAACATAATAAAGGCCATATATGACAAACCCAGAGCCAACTTTATACTTAACAGCGTAAAGCTGAAAGCATTTCCTTTAAGATCGGGAACAAGACAAGGATGCCTACTCTCTCCACTTTTATTAAACATAGTTCTGGAGGTCCTAGCCACAGCAATCAGACAACACAAAGAAATATAAGGCATCCAGATTGGCAAAGAAGAAGTCAAACTGTCCCTGTTTGGAGATGAGATGATATTGTACATAAAAAACCCTAAAGAATACATTCCAAAACTATTAGATCTAATATCTGAATTAAGCAGAGTTGTGGAATACAAAATTAACACACAGAAATCTGTTGCATTCCTATACACTAACGAACTAGCAGAAAAAGAAATCAGGAAAACAATTCCATTCACAACTGCAAAAAAAGAATAAAATACCTAGGAATAACCCTAACCAAGGAAGTTAAAGACCTATACCCTGAAAACTGCAATACACTCTTAAGAGAAATTAAAGAGGACACTAATAAATGGAATTCATCCCATGCTCTTGGCTAGGAAGAATTAATATTGTCAAAATGGTCATCCTGCCTAAAGCAATCTACAGATTCAATGCAATCCTATCAAAATACCTACAGCATTCTTCAATGAACTAGAGCAAATAGTTCTAAAATTCATATGGAACCACAAAATACCCTGAATAGCCAAAGCAATCCTGAGAAGGAAGAACAAAGCAGGGTGAATTACACTCCCTGACTTCAAGCTCTACTACAAAGCTACCGTAATCAAGACAATTTGGTACTGGCACAAGAACAGACCTATAGACCAGTGGAATACAATAGAGAGCCCAGATATAAACCCAAGCATATATAGTTAATTAATATACAATAAAGGAGCCGTGGATATACAATGGGGAAATGACAGCCTCTTCAACAGCTGGTGTTGGCAAAACTGGACAGCTACATGTAAGAGAATGAAACTGAATTACTGTCTAACCCTATACACAAAAGTAAACTCAAAATGTATGAAAGACCTGAATGTAAGTCATGAAACCATAGAACTCTCAGAAAAAAATATACCCAAAAATCTCTTGGACATAAACATGAGCAACTTCTTCATGAACATATCTCCCCGGGCAAGGGAAGCTAAAGCAAAAATGAACGAATGGAACTATATCAAACTAAAAAGCTTCTGTACAGCAAGGGATACCATCAGTAGAACAAAAAGACATCCTACAGTATGGGAGAATATATTCATAAGTGATATATCCGACAAGGGGTTGACATCCAAATTATATAAGGAGCTCATGCACCTCAACAAACAAAAAGCAAATAAGCCAATTAAAAAATGGGCAGAGGAGCTAAACAGACACTTCTCCAAGGAAGAAATTCAAATGGCCAACAGGCACATGAAAAGATGCTCCACATAACTAGTCATCAGAGAAATGCAATCAAAACCACAATGAGATATCACCTCACACCAGTTAGGATGGCCGCCATCCAAAAGACAAACAACAACAAATGTTGGTGAGGATGTGGAGAAAGGGGAACTCTCCTACACTGCTGGTGCTGGTGGGAGTGTAAATTAGTACAACCATTGTGGAAAGCAGTATGGAGGTTCCTCAAAAAACTCAAAATAGAAATATCATTTGACCCAGGAATTCCACTCCTAGGAATTTGCCCTAAGAATGCAGCTGCCCAGTTTGAAAAAGCCATATGCACCCCTATGTTTATCGCAGCACGATTTACAATAGCCAAGAAATGAAAGCAACCTAAGTGTCCATCAGTAGATGAATGGATAAAGAAGATGTGGTACATATACACAATGGAATACTATTCAGCCATAAGAAGAAAACAAATCCTACCATTTGCGACAACATGGATGGACCTAGAGGGTATTATGCTCTGTGAAATAAGCCAGGCAGAGAAAGGCTAGTATCAAATGATTTCACTCATCTGTGGAGTATAAGAATAAAGAAAAAACTGAAGGAACAAAACAGCAGCTGACTCACAGATCCCAAGAATGGACTAACAGTTACCAAAGGGAAAGGGGACTGGGAAGGATTGGTGGGAAGGGAGGGATAAGGGGAAAAAGGGCTATTACAAAACAATTAGGACACATAATGTAGCAGGGGTGGGGGTGGGGTGGGAGGATACGGGGAAGGCAGTATAACACAGAGAAGAGGACTAGTGATTCTATAACATCCTACTATGCTGATGGACAGTGACTGCAATGGGGTATGTGGTGAGGATTTGATAATAGGGGGAGTCTAGTAACCATAATGTTGCTCATGTAATTGTATATTAATAATAGCAAAAAAAAAACCAACAAAAAACTAATGTCAGAGAGAAGGTTGTATTAAATGATAGTTTTCATATGAATTCACCTCTAGGCTCTCCCGATCATATATGAGTTAGTAACAAAAACAAATGTATTGCGGCTGGCTACCAGAAAGGACAGCTTTAAAAAGAACAGTGTGATGATGACAAAAAGGAGGCATTCAATATAGTTCCTAAAATTAGGTTGAAGTCTCTTCACAATGGAAGAATTGACTCCAGGTCCTAGGAGTACTAGCAATGTGGACAGGGATGTTTTCCTTTTCCATCAATTGACACTCTTTTCTTACAATATCATCTTCATCTTCATTCAAAGCAAAACTTTCTGATCTGTTGAATTGCTGAAGTTCCCTTTCCACATATCAGATTGGCTATGACAATGCTTGTTAAAGTGTTGATCTTTGGCAAGCGCCCTTCAAGAGAAGGAAAAATGAAGTGAGTAACTTCGCTTGTCACAATATGGAAGAAGAAAAGAAATAGGAAAGGAAGAAAGAAAGACATTTTCTAAGAGAAAGAGTTGTGCTTTGAGTTGACTTCAGAAGCCACCCACTCTTGGCTCTGACTTTGCATTTAGATATGACCTGGGTAGGGGTTAGAGAGGGGGAGGAAATAAATATAAAAGAAACCTTTCCCTTAAGTAGATAATTCTGAATAAGAAGAAGGAAACCTCTTGAGCAACACCTAGGGCCCCAACACCAGACAAAGGGATAAGGGTCACTACCCTTCAAAGTCCCCAGCTACTCCAGATGTAACCAAGTCAGTGGCTGCAGCAAGGACAGGGACCCCTTTAGCCATCCTGACTTAAGACAGTATGTCCTTCGTTTTAAACCGTGGTTACCGAGTAGAGTCCCATTCCTTGTCCCTGGTCATACTTGTCGTGTTAAAGCAGGCCACAGAAAGACCTCAGTTTGTCATCCTCTACCACTCCATCCAGTTTTCTCTTCCTAATTTTGAGGCAGTATCTGCTCTGCCAGTCTTCAGACCGGAGTTGGCTCTAGCACTCCAAAAGGAGAACCAACTGGAAAGGTATCTCAAAGTGATGAATGGAACGGGCTAGATTAAGGTCTTGATGGTCACTGGAGAAACCATGACTTTTCAGTCCTGAGTAGAGTAAAGGAGAAAGGGATCCAGCAAAGCTCAAACTATTGTCCTGGTGAGGTTGGAGGATAAACCAGGCTCTAGGAGCCACTAAGTTTTGTGGGTCATTCATTCATTCGTTCATTCATTCAACAACAGATATTAGGTGCCTTCTCTGTGCCAGGCACTGTGGTTATTCGAAGAGACACCAAACAGATGTGGTCCCTGTGCTAATGGAGCTTATGGTCTAGCAGCAGAGGCAGATGTAACATACAACATAATACAAAATGTTCCTTGGCTTCAGTGATGGAGGCAGAGCAAGCCAGTTTGCAATGCTGGAGGTATCTAACAGTGGGGGAGCAAATGCAGGATCTGAGGGTGGTAAAGGTTTGGCTGTTTTAAAGCGTAAAGAAGTTTTCCTTAACTTGGGGAAAAGGCTGGATTATGAGAGTCTAGATTCTTAAGTTGGCTTTACATTCTAAGTAAAAGAAAATGTCACTTTGGGACATGTCCTTTTTATGATTTTTATGGTCAGTATTATTCCTTTTAAACTCTAGGGTTTGTGTGTGTGGTAGTGAGTGGTTGGGAAAGATTCTTTTATTTGCTTCAGAATTTCAGGTAGAAGCTAAATATGTTAGGAATATTCAGCAAAAAGAAATGTTTAAGTATTAGTGGTTATCAGAAGATATGTCAGGAAATACTACACACTGGAGATTTCAGGTGGCAGCTATACTGAACAAAAAAAGTTTATGTGCTAGCAACAAGAATGACTATTTCCATAGTTAAATCATGTCTGGTAAGAATGACAAACACTGGATATTGATGCAGATTTTAGATTTCTATTTATATTTTGGAGAAGCATAATTACATTTTGATTTTATGTCATTTCTTTTGGAATAGACCTGTTACTCTACTGGGATTGTGTATCGTCAGTAAGCTATGCAATTTATATTGATATTTGCTTTATCTGTGCATGTTCATAGCGTGTGTATGAACTAAGTCTCCCAGTGGAGGCAGAATTGCTTAGAGCTTAAGAGGTGGTGCTTCTGGAGTCAGAAATATCTGAATTCATGCACTGGCTCTGCTATTTACTTGTTGTATGACCTTGGACACATTTCTTAAACCTGTCAAGCCTTAGGCCACAGCTCCCTAAACTGTAAGATGGGGGTTAGAATAATTTCTTCCTCTATGGCTTGTTGTGAGATTCTCTCATCTATGGCTTAATTCTCTATTAAACAAGCATCTCGTTTAATTAAAACAGTCCTTGACATTCAATAAATAGTACCTCTTATTTTAAGTATGGCTTGTCATATAGAGTAATGTTTTGTATCCAGTGATATGAAGCCCTGGAAGATAAATAGAAATTTTATTTTCTGAGGATGGTAATTGAAATGCTTGAGACATTTGGGTTGGTTATTCTTTGAAGATTGCTAAAATTTAGTATGGTGGCACAGTAACTATAATGGATGGAATGAACTAAATATTTCCCTCTGTTTTCTTTACAAAAGGTAGTGGTGTTCACAATTATTTCTGTAGCACTGGAGAATTTCAGAGTATTTATGCACTTCTGCTTGACTCATTTAGCTTTCTTAATGTGTGTCTGTAATAGAACAAGAACTAACGTTTAACTCCCAGTCACCATTGCATCCTTAACACTCCACAGTCTTATGATAACATTTTGCAAAATGTGGTTCATCAGAATCATCCAGGTGACCTAAAGATTCAGATTCCTGGACCTGACAAATGAAGAAGTCTCTGCATTTTAAATAAATATCCTAGCCCAGCTAATTTTATCAATACCTAAGAATGACTTAAGAATTTATCAACTTAAGAATGACTAGACCTAGTGATTCAATAGCATCTTACTACACTGATGGACAGTGACTGTAATGGAGTATGTGCTGGGGACTTGATAATGGGGGGAATCTAGTAACCACAATGTTGCTTATGTAATTGTATATTAATGATACCAAAAAAAAAAGAATGACTAGACCACACAAATAGTGGTGTTCCCCATATGAGATATACTCCTGGAGCTGTAGCAGGTTGTGTTTACTATTTAAATGGTAATTTGTGTGAAATATTTATGCGACACACCCTAACAACCTCACAGGACATAAAACTTTTTGTTCTTTATGCCTTAACAAGCATTCCAAATCACATGATTAATAATGGTTTCCTTTCTCTTCTTGCATCCAGGACCAGTTTTCTTTCCCTGCTGGTCCTGGTAACAGCTGAACTGCTACATTATCCTTGTTACTGCAGAGTAGGGTGGAAGATGAAGCAAGTATGAATAGGTGTATGATTGGGAACCATAGAGAAGCCTCTCCATGGTTGAATTTATTAAATCTGGCCTTTCTCTCCACAGTCCCTAAAGCCCCTTGGATCCCTGGTATATATTCCCATGACATTGCCCACCTACATATCCCCAACCCTTATATCCTCAGTCACTCCTGCAGATCCATTTTGATTACATCAGCCAGATAGCTGTGATTGCTATCTGATTATGCTTCTAGAAATTAGTCAGTCATGAAGGCTGCAGAACTTATATTTTCATGTGTAGTTTGTAAACAGTAAAAGAAATGTATGTGTAAAAGTGTCAACATTAGTTGCAGGGTGGGGATTAGAAAGGGAAAGGGGCCTAAGAAGCCAGTGGAGAAATCTCTACCTGTATATTGCCTAAGTGGTTCCAGGCACAGACAGGTGTGCCATGGAGGCAAATCTGATGCCTGCTGCCCCCAAAGTGTTAATCTGTGAATACTTAGCTTGCTAAGCCATTTTTTGCTGCCCAGGCAACATGACAAATTTTAATATTTGAAGTTCTGTAGTTTGGGGGATTGATTGGTGGATGAAACAGTGCTAATTTACTTCTGACTGAAAGTGTTTCTAGGAGCTCCTCCTAGCTTTAATAGAAATAGACATTCCTATGTGGTACATTTGGAGACTGCAACTCAGGAAATCTGTTTCAACATGAATCTGCTAGTGTCCCACAAAAGAAACTTGTCCACTCAGCCACCTTAACAAAATCAGACCCGTACACTGAGGTGGTTCCGCCAGAGCTCAGGTCCGCAGGGCCGGCATTCCAGTCTTGTTACAAAGCAGCGGGTACGCACATGGGCTTGGAGTCACATGTGGGTTTTGAGTCCTCGCTCCACCTCTCACCAATTTCATGAACCTGGAAAAGTTATCTAGCCTCAGTTTCATCAGCTGTAAGATGGGGATAACAGTAGCTGCGGGGAGAAAAATAAGGTAATGGATATAAAGTTCTTTGCTTTGTCCCGGGCATGTAGTAGCACTTGGTAAGTGGTCTTTTCCTTTGTCCTCTTATGATTCCTTTGTCCGCATCTTTTCTTTGCATTTTGTCCAAATGTAACCATGTAATATGTCAAGATGTATCTAATTCCCTGTTCTTCATTTTCTCAATTTCTTTTATTAATTCAACAAATATTTCCTGACTGCCTACTATGTACAAGGCAGTATTATAGGTACTTAAATTGGAAAACAAAACAGACAAAATTCTTGCCACCATGAAGCTTATATTCTAAATAAAGACAGAAATAAAATACACAGTCAACAGTAAATGCTTTCATTACATAGTATGCTAAGTGAGATCAGTGTTATAGAAAAAGAGCAGGGGAATGGAGACTGGGTGTGGAGGTAGAGGTGTTCCAGTTTTCAATGAGATGAACAAGACAGGCCTTACTGTATTATTTAAACATAGAGGGGGTGGGAACTGCCTTTTTTCGTGTGATTGTGCAGAGCTCATTGTCCTTGGGCAATTTTAGGCAAAAGTGAGAGGCTGGAATGCCTACAAGAAGTGGAAGTCTTCCTTAATTTCTTAAATGCAGCAGAAAAGCAGCAGAAGGAAGCTTAGTGATGCCCATTAGGTAGCAGGAGCAGTGTTTCTGTCTTCTCTTGTTGACCTGCCTTACCTCTCTCTTTAAGTCATAGAATCTTCATCCCTTGCTCCCCTGGGTTTTACACCTCAGGACTTTAGGTGATGGATAATGCTATTGATAAAAGATGAGAAGTTAGGGCTTCTACTGTATCTGTGTGTTTTGTGTAACAGAAATCCTTTGCAACTCAGAAACATATGTGATTTAACTATAAATCTAAGCTTCCAGGTTGGTGAACAGGAATGTATCCACATGCCACTGGGCCAGGCCCCAAACTCTACAGGGACAGAACTCCTGTGTTGGATACCTCACCCTATGTATCTCTTCATCTGGCTATGGATTCATATCCTTCAATATTCTTTATAATAAACTGGTAATCTAGTAAGTAAAAAACAAACAAAAAACTACGAATTCATGATTGGACTTAACCTAAGACAGTTTTTATTAGAACAAAGAAGCATGATTTATTTTTTAAAAGCCTGGTAAAGATAGGAGGAGCATTGCAATGGTGCAATGGGGTTCAGAGGTAGGGGGCTGCCTCAGCCCTGCCTCTAAATAACATTTGATAGTTCTATGCCCAAGACTTTCTCACCTGTGAATTGGGGGTGGGGGCAGGTATCCCTTCCACCTCTCTAATTACAGGAGCTTTGAAAAGCTCCAAGAAAAATTTTCTCATAGAAACTAAGTACATATAATGTGTGGGTCTATAGTCTTTTGACATTTGCTTTATAGAAAACTGAAATTACAGTGATTTGTCCATTTTTGGATGGAAACAAAAGTAGAATAGTAATCTTGCACATATTATCTGTCTTTTTACTTTTTATGCTAAAAATGAAGGGGAGAGTGTATTCTTACCACATATGGCTTTCCAAGCAGTTTTACCATATATGTTTCAAGGCCTTACCATCAGAGTTTATCTATCAAACACTTAAAATATTTCAGTGTCTATGAACTAAATAGACCTACAAGTGACAAAGGCATGTCCAAAGGCCTCAAGCCCTTAACAATAATATTTTCAATCAGAGTAAATTACATAAGTAATATGTTTTAATATATGTAATAAGCTATAATCTTCATTTTGCATGGCAAGAAACTGAAATACACACAAAGGTTCTTTAAAAAAAAAAGTCAAGCTCACTCTACACTGTAAACTCAGAGCTCTCCTTAATCTTCTGAACTAGGGATTGGAAAACTATTGCCTGCAGGTCAAATCTGCTCCCCAACCCCAATCTGTATTTATGTGTTTTTTACATTTTTTTGTGGTTGAAAAAAATGAAAAGATACTATTTTATGACATGTGAAAATTATATGAAATTTACATTTCAATGTTCATAGATAAAGGTTTACAAGAACACAACCACTACCATTATTTATATATTATCTACTTATGTATACAGTTGCTGTATCTTGAAAATGGCAGAGTTTAGTAGTTATGACAGAGATTATGTGGCCCACAAAGCCTGAACTATTCACTATCTTTCCCTTTGTAGAAAAAAGATTGCCAATCCCTAGTCTAGACCATACTGGTATCTTTGTTAGGGTCTAAGGAGAACTAGACTCATGGCATTTCAGCCCTGCCTTATTTTACATATACTTGCACGTGGTACCAGTTTGCAAGTACACTGCAGGGCTTCTCCCATGTCACTGTATTTTCTCTATCATGGTTCGTTACTTGTGTTAATCGTTATTCACATAATTCCGCGTTTGTTCATCTGTTCATGCCTTCATTCCACAAGCCCTTTATGTTGCAACTACCTGGGAACAAGTGACTAACAAAAAGTAGCTTTATTGGTTAACTTTTAGAGACAAATATAGACCATTTTTACACAGTAATAAGAAGTGCCGTCCTAGGGTCATGACTGGGGCAGAAAGGAAAGGTACTTAACTGTGGGGGTTAGTGAAGCGTTCCTAGAAAAGATGACATTTGAACTGAGGACAAGAAGAGGATAAGTGGAAGGGAGGACATGCATTCCATGTTACACAGTGGTAGCTCCCCCATACTCCCCACCTTATCCAAGCTATTGCTTTCCACATCTTCAGTTACCCACGTCGGGAAGCAGATGATCCTCCTGACCAATCGGCTGAAGGTCAGTAGTAGGCTAAAGCTTCGTCACAACACCTTTGTTGTTAACTTCAGTTCATCTCATTATGTAGGCATTTTGTCATCTCACATCATCACAAGAAGGGTGAGTACAGTATGACAGGATATTTTAAGAGAAACTTTTATTACAATATATTGTTATCTATTTTATTATTACTTTCTTTTAATCTCTTACTGTGCCTAATTTATATATTAAACTTTATCATAGGTATATATGTATGTATGTATAGGAAAACACATCAGGTATGGTATGGTTTTTAATATAGTACTATTTTAAAAATAGTACTCTTCAGTTTCTGTACTATTCATGGTTTCAGGCATTCTCTGAGGGTCTTAGAAGGTGTTCCCCATGAATAAGTAGGAACTACTGTACTTTCTAAGACATGTATTCGTCAGGGTTCAGTGTAGGAAACAAACAAATGTAGTCATTTTAAGAAGGAAAAAATTTAGGATCCATAGGTAACTAGGACAAAATCATGGAAGGGCTGGAAGAATACACAGTCCCACCGGGAATGATTCTCAAAAGACTACAGTACTGTCCCACTAAGGTCACCATGGAAATTATTCAGTCCAAGAACACATTGCCATCCACTGACAAGGAATCAAAATGGCAGCCCTAATGCTGCTGTTGATGGACATGGGAATTCTGCTAGAGGAAGTATCTCTACGAAATTCCTTGCCAGTAAAGAAAAGGAAAGCAGGAAGATGGCTTCAGCTCTGTTTTACATTTCTAAATCTCATAGGAGTACATCCATTTTGTGCATTCATAACTCTTCTGCAAAAGAAGTTTAGAGAGGTGGCCTTTAGCTTTCTAGTCTCTGTAACACGGAAGGCACCCTAAAGTAAGGTGGAACAGAGGCTAAGCAAGCCAAGCCACAGAATCTAACACACATACAGAATCAATGTCACTGTCCATTCAAGAAATTGCACTTTGGAATGGCTAGAGCAATTGTTCCCAAATAGTGAAGTGTGGATCCCTTTATAACTTCAAAATGTTGAGCCCCCAATGCACTTGACAGCAGCTATATTTTAGTGTCCTATGATTGAGAAATATATTACAAATTGTTACATGCAAATAAATTTTAATCGTATTAGTCACAATAGCAAATATATACATTTGGAAGATGGTAATAACAGTGGGTGATATATATTGCATGTATTATATATATTAACTCATTTAAATGTAATGCATACATACACACACACACGTACACACACAAGCTATATCATTTGTTCAGTCAACAAATAATACCTAGACCACTTGTATAGTTCAGAACTCCTTTCAGTAATGCCTGGGAACCTAGATATTTTAGTCTCACATTTGGGGACCATTGAGCTATTAAAAGTTTAGGGTGTAAGATGAGAGGGAAGCAAGCAAAAAAGCTCTAAAAGAAGGCTAATTTCCTGAATTCTGAGCAAAGGACTGACAAAATCAGATTTTCATGTCAGAAAGACCACTCTGGCAAGGACTGGCAGATGAACTAAAGGAATGAAAGACTAAGGGCAAGGAGAAAATATCAGAGGAATTTCAGTAATTCAAGTGGGAAAATCTGGGGCTTAATAAACAAGATATAGGTAGTGGAGATGAAGAGAAATGGAAATTTAGGGCCAGAATAGATTACTTGTTGATTGATTTGGTGTAATATGAGTGGCTTAGAGGACAGAAGAAAGAGGTCATGCTTGGGCAACAATGTAAATATGGAATACAGGACAAAAATAAGCCATTCCACATTCTCAAGATATATATATGCACCATATATATTCTTTATAGTTATACATATATGAATAGCATATATATTTAAAACAAGTCAGTAGAGTGGCATGAGTACAGTTCTAAATTAGAATAAGATAACTGGTATAAAAATAATCCTTAAATCTCAGTGATTGAATTACAATAGAGATACATTTCTCATCAACATCACAAACCTAATGAAGGCTGATGTGTGTGCTTGTGATGGTGAGGAGGGAGGCAGACTCTGCTTCATGTGGTTCTTCAGGGACCCAGGCTTTCTCCTTTCATTGATTCCACCATCTTCAAGGGCCACTGGATTCTCAGCATTCAGCTGGACAAAGGAAGATAGAGAGCTGAATTGCAAATAGGAAGATTCTACAAGCCAGGACTGGAAGAATTGTACATCACTTGCTCACATATTCCATTGATTAGGACTAACGAATGTAGCAACGCCTAACTGTGTTTGTCCTGAGAAATGTAATCTAGCTGCGTACCCAGGGGAAAAAAGACCTGAGTTTTAGGAGCATCTAGTCAGTCTCCACCATCATTTTAAGTTATAAGGCAGAACTCTGAAAATTTGGAAATATGATTGCAGTGAATGACAAAGTGATTTGAGTTTAATTAGACAATGTCTAAACGTGATTGATGTGACAGAAATCTGTGAATCATTTGATTATATTAATAAAGAAATTCCGTGTTCATATAGTGTGGGGACTGGGAAGAAATTGGAGGGAGAAATACATCTACTTAGTCCAGAAATAGATGAACCAAAGGTTTAGAAGAATTATTGCTATCTCCTGCACTGTCTATGGATGTCTGTATCTATTTATTTATTAACTATTTATTTTATTAAGTGCCATTTGTCAGGCCCTGTTCTAGGTGTTGGAATAGAAACAACTTATCTTGTCTACCAGATACTTTGTGTCCTAGAGGAGAGATGGATCTACCAGACCCTCATGGCTTGAAGGCCCAAGTTTTTATATTCCACTTAATTTACTTTGCTCTGATTCTCTACTGAACAAATGCCTTCTAATTCTCTCTTGACTGTGTTTGAATTCAAGAAGAAAATATGCTGCTCAGCCAGCACAAGTCTCTAATCCCTGTGATTCCTGCCCGCTTATCCTTTCCCTTCTCTTCCTCCTCATCCTCCTTTGTTGGCATGCTCTTCATAATAGCCACCATTCACATTTACTGAGCATTGTGTTAGGTACTTTATATAATTTCTTTCAGTGCTCATGACAGTTACATCATACAGATGCACATACTGAGTCTCAGAGAAATTCAGTAACTTGTACTCACAGTTAGTGATGATGAACCTAGATCAGAACCCAGTTATGCTGTCTTCATAACCCAAGTTCTTCTGTCATTATAAAGGAGTAAATCTGCATCTGCATTTATAGATTAGTCCCTTGAGAATTTATTAAATATGAACTACTTGATTGCATTAATCAAATCTGGGTACACCACCAAAATCAAGTTTCTGGTCTTACAATACTCAATACACAATACTGAGGTGGGGAAACCCCTCAAAGATCATTGACCTTCATTATAAAGGAGTAAATCTGCATCTGCATTTATAGATTAGTCCCTTGAGAATTTATTAAATATGAACTACTTGATTGCATTAATCAAATCTGGGTACACCACCAAAATCAAGTTTCTGGTCTTACAATACTCAATACACAATACTGAGGTGGGGAAACCCCTCAAAGATCATTGACCTTATGAGGTCTTGCCAAGGTTACTGACATCCCTAGTTCTGAACTTTAACTTGAGCAATGGTGACCTGGTAATACCACAAAACAATCTGTCTACCAGAAAGAACTCTTAACATATTTATATTTTCATAATGAGAAAAACCACTCTCATAAATAAAGCCCAAACCTTAGATACAAAATTTAGTGAGGTTACTGGATAAAAATTACATTTGATTTCTTCACCAAAAACCAAACTGTGTAGTTGCAATTATTGAATAAAGGTGTAATCAGAAAAATATATTTTTGAATTAAAATGTATTGATGGGAATAAATCAAAGTAAATGTGTTTTCTTTTAATGGCAGTTTTATTTTCTCAGAGTGGGAATTTAAAATTGCTTAAATTGCTTCTAAGTTAGTGAGTAGGAAAAATGCTTAAATGGTGATAAAATGTGTAACAAATGTTTAACCAGCATGCAAAGGATAACAATGAAGAGAAGAATAGTTTTGCATGTACCACAGTAAACCACGTGCACTCATGCCACACCGTGATTTTTCTAACTAGTGTACAACAAGCGAAAGCATCTACTTCATTTTAAGCTTTTGTGTCATTACGTATCTTTATGCAAAACACCCTTGCCCAATGTATCATTTCTTTCATTCCACAGTATTTCTGACCCTTTGCATCTTATATTGTCTTTTCTGCTGATTCTTCACCTCCGAATTACATCATTGTTATATTATAGAAACTATAAAAATGTAGGTCGGTGTGTCTTTTGGAAATCGCTGTAGGAACCCTAAAAGAAACAAATGAGAGAATAATGTGCTTCTCTTATACAGTGTGTAATAATGATGACACTTGCTCGCTGCTGTTCTTGGGAGAAGGGCCGTGGTAAACCTGTGACTTACGCTGCAATAATGTTCTTCTGGTGAACTATGCAGGCTTGAAAGCCCACCATACTCAAGGGAATTGCACTAAAGACAAGCTTTATCACACATAAAGTTGTGAAGATTATCCAACTCAACATACCCTTTTCAACTTGGAGTAGATAATTACAAGGCTGCCCAGGAGGGCTTGATAACTCATCAATATAGTAGTGCTGTAACATGGAGAGTGCAAATCCTACTCTGAGGAAGTGGAGGGGCACTGTGTAAGAGTGAGGATACCTGATTGTAGCTCAGGTTCAAATCTGTGACTGGGGAATTCACCTAATGTTCTGCAGGTTCATGTTTGTAATCTTTAGAATGACAGGAATGGACTAGATTTACAAGATCTCTTTCAGGTCTAAAATAGGCAGTACTACTCCGTTGTATGAGAAGAAAGTTTTCCTTTAAAAAATTGACATCACATCACATGTGAGGTGATATTTAGAAAATAATTGCAATCTATATGGCTGCAGTACTACTATAGCGAATACGAATGTTCTTAGTAAAAACAATTCATTTCTATTTGTCTTGTAAACCAGTTTAATCCTGAGCCTGCATTATTGGCCTCTAGGCTGGCAATAGATTTAATCTGTGGTTTCTGGGACTCCCTATCCTTGCAACGGTTCATGTAAAATTGCCAGATTATCTGGAAATTACAAAGCTCCCCAGAAACCCTTCAGACTGCCACAGGATCAACACTCATTTCCATGGAACCTGTGTCAGCCCATGAAAACCTTTTGCCTCAGAAATTCTGATGCCTTGCTGGCACTGCTGGGGCAAGGCAAATCTGGGTGAGGCTGGTTATGCCTGTGACTGAGACTCAGCCCTGTCGGGTATCCCAGTCCAGGGCCACCTGCTCCAACATTTCTGTTTCCTCTCTACCCTTGACCTCTCCCAGGGTTGAGGATGGCCCTCCTTTTCTGCTTTTGCTACTTTTCAGTGGTCCTGCCTTTCTTCCTCCCGGCTCCTGGAAACCTCCCATAAGCTCTTCACTTTTATGCAAATTAGAAAGAGAGTTGCTTCATGTAGCTTCTACTTGGCCATGCAAACACCTCTGAAGAGAGGAAATACAAATAATGTCTGGGATTGAGAGAAGAGAAAAGTGCACAGGCCAAAACACAAATGAATGTTTCAATAAATGATCCTACAACACTCTCAAGTAATAAGAAATGTAGTCACAGTTAGAGGGAAATGAATTCGTATTTATTTTTCATTGAAATTTTTTAAATACCAGCTTTATTGAGATATCATTTATATGCAACACAATTAACCTGTTTAATGTGCATGTATTTAATTTTAATAGTGAGTTTGAGTACAGGCAAATTTAATTAGAGGGGATAGTTGTAAAAATTTATGGATGTTTTAAAGGGAACTTCTGAATACCTTCAGAAAAAAGTTTAAGATGTTCATGGTGCTGGCATTTTATTGTATAAAATGTCAATTAATTATTTCATTTTATAGGATGTTGTGGGGTATGCAATAAATAACATTAAGTGTTTTTCAATTATAACAGTAACTGACAAGGGCAGGCTACAAATTGTAAATACAATGTAACCACACCTATAAGAAAATATGTATAGTTAAAAAGATAGTAAGAAAAAATTTGCTAATTTTGGATCATCAGATTTAGGGTATTATTTTATTTTCCATTTTGATGGAATATATTACATTCCTCAATTAGTATGTATACTTTTGGAAGAAAGGAAATCTTATTTAAGGAACTTTGGACTTTTCTCTTTTTTGAGAATTTTTTGAAACACATACCATGGGCACTATCCATCAATCCTGATGGGTTATTTGGGTAGATCATCAATGGTAACAATAAACTGCCTTTGTAGCCTGCTTTAGAGTTTACAAATTGCATTCAAGAACAGTATCTTGTTTCATCAAGCAAAGAGGCAGAGATTTTACTGTGCAAATTGTCAAAAGTTGGGGAAGCCAAGGAAAGCAGAAGGACATTTTAAAAGGACCTTCTAGTGTAAGCAGTTGGCTCTGGTGGATATAACTCAGATGATGAAGGTGTAAGGGAGGTGGGGTGGAAAGAGCCCAGAACATGTACAGGGGCCATCGTTGACTTGAGGGAAAAAGGGGAATGAAAAAGGACTTGGGGGGTATGAGATTTTTATACATATTTCTATGCCTTTCTATGGTATCATCCACTTAGGTCAGGTTAGCAGCTCCCCATAAAGAGATTGTTCACAGGAGGAGAAAGAACAGTGAAGAGTATGGAATCCCATTTCAGTGAGATGAGAGTGTGTGTGAGAGAAGGAAGCAGATGACCACATAGCTACCCTGGAACCATTTGTAAATCAGTCATTTCTTAAGTCTGAAAACACTTGGCTTTGAAATAAATGGAGAGTATGTAAGACAGGTTTAGGTAAAGTCTATGTCATATAAATCTGAAGAGAAATAGAATGTTTACATCTTCCAGTATAATGAGCAGATTTTATGGCCAGCAATAAGTAAGATGAGGTGAAGGATAAAAAATATATAACTCTTGATATACCCATACTTTACTTAAGATTATAGACACTTTTAAAATATACATACTTTGATGTAATTGCTGGCTCCTAAATATAAATAAATTTATTTTATTTTACAGATGCCCTATAAACAAGGCTATAAAAATTCAAAGGGACAAATATGTCACCTATGTTACTCAGTGGTAATAGCTTATTTTATCAGAATCATCATTAAGTTATCATAGGTTGTACTTTTTTGTACATAGACTCTCAAAATAACCACTATTAACTTTATAGGAATTTCTAGTACTTTAAATTCACTTGAATGAGGAATATTTTTTGGTGTCAAAAGCTGGGCATGTATTTGAAAGATTCCTAAATGCTGTAACTATTATTGCAAGAAGAGAAATAGAACGTAGACTAAACCACAGAGGCACAATGCACTGGAATATATAACTGCTGCCTTCTGCACAGCCATACTCTGAAAAACTCCAGATCCTGATGTGTTGCAAAATTTCTGGCATAAGAAATTCTGTCAGTCTACCCAGGGTCAGCTAGAGTCCAGCCTCCTTCAGGAAGCCTCCCAAGACCCTCCAGCCTACAGTGACATTGTGCTCATTTGAATGTATCACCCCTATAAATTGTTTTGGTGGGTTCACAGTTATAACAGGCTCCCCTAGTGCCCTTATGACACCCCTATGACCCATCTCTGATTTCAGCTGCAGCTCTGGCAGGGGACCTGTGCAAACACAGAGTCAGCTTATTCGGCGGGTGTCCCACTCCCCCACCTCAAGTGAGTTTGCTCCCAGGGTTCTCTCCAATACAACAGAACTGGTGCTGTGGACAAGCCCAGCCCAGAAGTGGGGGAGAGTTACTGTTCCTGGGGAAAAACCCTTCATCAATGGTGTGTGGGAACCAGTGGATAAATACTTTTGCCTGCTGTTTTTAGGTGGATATTTCTATTCTGTATGCTTCTTAAAGATCCTGGCAGAAATGAACCTCCATTGTCTACAACAATGGCCTCTAAAGGGCACTATTATATTAGCTTTTCCTCCTTTTCTCATACATTTTCCCTACTCCCTCACTCCTGCTTCCTGGGACCAAGTCCAAAACAGACTGCTTGACCCAAGTCCTTGCCTCAGGTTCTGCTTTAAGAGAAGCCTAAAGTTAAGACAACAGCTATGTACTACTTTGCATTGCCCTGTGTTTTAATTAGATTAACCTTTAAAAAATCTTATTGGTGTAAGTCTTGCTTCCCCAACTATAGTCTCTGAACATAACAAGAATTTCTTTACATTGTATCATGCCTTGCATATAGTAGAATTCTATTAGTAAATATTTGTTAAATAAGAAATTCAAGATAGTCTTGGAGATTCTATCAATCCCTTTTCCCTTTGAGAAGTTCTGATCACCCAATGTCTCAGTTCTTATAAAAACACTGGGTGTCCATCTACATCAGTCTAGAGAATGGCCATTTGACATTACTTATATCTATACAACTTATGAACCCATTCCTCATAGAATGGGCAACCCCTCATCTTAGGCACTGAAAATAGCAGCAGCTCACTCCAAGCCTCCCTTGCACCTATGTCATGAAGTCCATCGGTCAGATTCACCCACTCTGGACTCTGAGTTAAGGGCAGGACGTGAAGAAGCACAGGCTATTCTGAATCCATCCTGGTAATGGGGAAGTGGAAGTTGCAGTGGCAGCCACATGCAGAGGCCCGCTCTGCAGCATGTTCTGGGACACTGCCTGGCAGGATAGCCTGTAAATCCCAGGTCACCAGGCTTCTTGGAGATTCCATGAGCTGTTGAACATTTTTTAACTTTTTCCTGAGTAAATAAGCCAGAGCACCAGTGTGTTGTTTTCAGTAAGACTTTTGATTGATCCATTCTATATTTCCAAGGAGCCTCGAGGATAATTATTTTGGCTTGTTGGTGGGAAATATATAGCAAACTCCAAATGAGCAGGGGAAGGGGACATGTTCCAAAATCTCCTGGGGAATTCTAATACATTCCATGAAATGTCATACCTAAGTAGAACACCCCAGAAACTATCCAAGGACTGTGGATGTCTGTGATGCTGGTTTAGAGGACAAAAATGCAAAAGCATCATTAGTTGTGGCAAGCAAGAAAAGTTGAATGTATTGGAAGCCAGAAAAATGGGGTCAGGAGGAACACTTTGTAAAGCTACCATTTATTTCCTTCAGCTCCACTGGATTGTTTCCAGATATTTCACATACACAGCATACATACACACACACACCCCTTCAGCAAAGACAGTATTTCAAATACAAAAGACAGCTAACTATTACTATGTCTGCCATCTACAAGCTAAGAAAATCCACTTAAGCAAAGAGGATTCACTCACATGTTGAGAAGAAGAGTCTATTTAATGAAAATCATAAATAATAAAGGACCTGTAAAGCCTAGGTCATTATGGGCACTACATACTTTATCGGACAGTCATAAAACAAATAAAGCAAAGCCATATTTATTATTTCTTCTTTTAAAGCTCATAGCTCAAATTCAAAATAAAGCACATTCCTCCAAATCCCTTCTCTTTTCCCCAAATGCTTGGAATTGTCTATAGATTTTGCAAATGTATTAATATTAACTTTCAGACTATCAAATAATGAGTATATTGTGATATTTTTAGAACAAATGCTATACTTTACCTCATGTGATGCACTAAAACTATGATAATGAAATAGCTAGGACTAGATAGAGAAGGGTAGAATAGAAGTGATTCTCAGGTATCAGGATGGGAAGGAACCCTCTTGACATAAAATAAATACAAGAAATGCTAAGCAAAGGATTAATAACATTTAATACATAATCAAGATACCTAAGTAGAAAAACTTTAGACTTCACAAATCAATCATAACTAAAATGAAAATAGGAAACATTTTAAAATATGTGGAAAATTGGCTAATAGCCACAATATATAAAGAACTTTTAAAAATTTAAAGTAAAAACACGTTGATCTCAATTTTCAAAAAAATAGGGTGCATATAAATAGATGCTTAACATCGAAAGGAATAAACATGAAACATGTAGAACAATTACTAAAATTAAAGGAAATACAAATGTAAGTAAATAGATTTTCAACAAGTAAGTTGACAATTTTTGTCAAACCATTTTGTTGCTGAGTATGCATTGAAATGCTATTCTCATGTTGGAATGCAAATTAATGCATAATTTTGGGCAGAAAATTTGGCAATAGTTTCAAAAAACCATAGAAAATATTTGTATGCTTTGATTCAGTATATCCTCCCACTAATTTCTTTTAAGGAAACAATGAGAGATGTGCATAAATATTTGTAAGAATGCTTATCTTATTTTTAATTGCAAAAAAATTAAAACATTATAAATGTTCAAATAACTTGATAAATTATTGATTTATTTGTATGATAGAATATTATTCAGCCTACAAAAACATGTTCTTAAAAGAGCATTTAATGACATAAGAAAATGCTCACATTATATTTAATGGAAAAAAATAGGATAAAAACTATATGTTTTTTTCTTTCTCAATTTAGTTTTTAAAATGTTCATGGAAAAAGTGCTAGAAGTAACTATATGAAAATACTGAGTTTTATTTCTGATTAGTAGGATATTTGAATAATTTTATTTTATTTATATTTTTTGTGTTCTTTGAATAATTCTACAATTACTTAATTTGAAAAATAAATTATTAAAAGGGTAATTCCTCAGTTATTTTTCCCACATGAAAACACATATAATAGCATGATATGTCTTCAATTGTACTAAAGACGTAGGAACAAATATTCATTTAGTCCATTAAAATTTTTTTGAATTAAATAGAGCAGGTATTAATGACCCCAGATAGAAGAGGAAGAAATTAAAGATTAGAGAGACTGAGTGATTTGCTAGGATTCAGTTACTCCAACAAGCATTTTTTTTTTTAGCATATAGTAATTACTGCAAGGTGGATTATGCATTTAGGCATTAGGAATAAAAGATTAAAAACTGTTCCCAAGAGTATGGATTCTTATAGTAGGTGACACATTAAAAATTTGATATTTTCAACTAGTAGGATAAATGCTGGCAGAGGTGTGCAGCGGGAACAACAGAGAAAATATTATATAACCACGTGAACTTGTCAATATTCAACTATTTTTGACCTGCAAAAATGACATTTTCATATGATTAACTCTAATGCACCTGAACCAGAATGGAGGTGGTAAATGAGCTGAATATTGATGAGGAGGGAGGAAATTACCAGATGAAGGTGTGTTCATCAGTCAGCTTTGGATCAGGAGACAAAGACCATAGGGTGAACTGAGCAGGGAAAGTTTAATATAAAGAAACAGAGTATCTGATTAAGGAAGAACTGACTAGTAAGAAGTAAAGAGAACTCTAAAGAATATAGAATTAGCAGAGATATAAGGATCAGCCACTACCTAACCCTAGCACTGAGAAGGAAAATCAGTGGAGAACTCCTTCCCTTCACCCCAGGTCTGAGATAGAGAAAAAGTTTACACTCATGACTTGCTGTATGGCAGAGAAGTTGTTGCAATGGAAGTCCTGGAAATATACCCTCCCGGGTGCAGAAGGAAGGATATTCACAAGGAGACATGGAACTGAAGGCACTTGCTAGGAAACAGCCTGAGCGAGTGCTGGAGAAAGCTGCTGGCTGCTCCTTGCTGCTGACTGCCTTACACTGGAGCAGCTGCCTGAGCTGCAGGAGCCTGCTGTTGGCAAACTTGCAGGTACTGCAGGAAGTGGGTGCCTGGGAAGCCCTGTGCACTACAGGAGCTCTGTTTGGGGAAGTTATGAGTGCAACAGGATCCTGTTGCTGGAAAAGCTGCATGTACTGCAGAAGCCTCCTGAGGAAGCACAGGAAGGAAAAACCCTTCATCCTACAAAGTCTCTTCACCTCATCGTATTGACAAAGCTTAGCATTGTGACAGCTGGCAAACCAAACATTGAAAAGGTCCACTTGAATTTTTTCACAACAGGCAATGAAGAGTGAACTTGGAACTGAGGTGATAAGTTGATAACTGGCACAGAGTGGAAGAGAGTCTTCCAGCTAACAGAATAGCATGAGAGAAGAAATGTAAAAAGATCTTCCATACCTGGCAGCTTGATGGACTACATACCCAGACTGACACTCCCACTGTAAAGGAAACAAACAAACAAACAAACAAAACCTTAAATATCCTGGATTAAAAAATTTTTTAAGTTGTGTTTAAATACACCAGTGAGATGGCAAAAGTATTGACTACATAGATGCAAAAACTAAGGGAAAACAGGAACTTGAACACTAAAAGTGTCTTTCACTTTGATCACAAATGTCAAATTTTTTGAACTTGAATCTCACTTTTCAAGTATTAAAGAGTACAAGAAACAAAAGATTAATTCCAAGGTCCTCTCAAATTGGGGAGTGTAGTTTTGAGGCTCATATTTCACTAGGATGCAGAATTCTTAGTGTGAAAGCAAACTAGACACAGATGGTGAATCTGTACACTTATTCAGCACAGCAGTGAAATAAACCCATTTCCTAATAGGACTGCAAGGAAAATTGCAGTGTTTAAACTTTGGCACTGGTGGAAGGAGGAAAATCCTCTCTTCTGAATTTATAACCACAAGCCAGCCCCTAAGGATTACAGCATGGTCTGAAAAATTTCAAGGTGAATATTAAGTTTAAAGTGATGCTAAGTTAGTAGTGTTCCTCTAGGGTTTGGAAAAAGTAAATACATGTCCTCTCAGAAGTAAGGTGCCTTCAATCCAGGCATAAAAAAAAATCCTGCAGGTAAATCCCAAGACTTATTAGGTCACCATCAAAAGTCACAAGGAAACTAGGCTACAATTAGTAAGAACCAGCAGAATCAGTAAACCCACAAAACTTTAACTATTTAAAGTTTTAACTATTAAAAACTATTAAAGTTTTTAACTATTTAAAACTCTGTTAGAATTATCAACACAATTGGTGTGTTTAATATGTTTAAAGAAATAGAAAACTTGAAGATAACCAAGGTAATTTGAAAATGAATCACATAGAGCCTCTAGAAATGACAAGTGTAGTGTAGTATTTGAGAAAAAATTCAATAGGTTGGTTAAAAGCAAATTAGACACTGCTGAAACAGAATTAGTGAACTGGAGATATTACTGAAAATTGTGCAGAATGTAGTACAGAGCTAGTGTTCTAGAGACCTTGTCTTGTTCAGGAGGATGATACAGATATTGATTAATTTTTAATTTTGTAAGTTAAATATTATGGTCAAATTTCTATGGTAAATACAAAAGTAATGGAAATAGAGTAGGCTTGCCTGTATTTTCAGATTTTTCTTCTATGGCTATTTATTACTTAGTTAATAAAATGTAATCCAGCCAATGAAAATTGGAATTAATTGACATATGAAAAAGTTCAGAAGTATAAAGATTTTGTGAATTACTTGACCTTGGCTTCATCTCTGTATTTTCTTTTTATGATTCTCTCACTGGCCTTCTCTGCATATCAGCTCCACTCTTATAAAAAACTGGCTACGGCAGTTCTAGAGATAACATATATATGACTTAGATTTCTGGAGTAAAAGAAAACTCTGCTCAACTAATAATCAAAAGTCTTAGACTTCATTCTGATTGGACCCACATGTAAACCATTCTTTGTGGCAGGGGTATGCTATGCACAGACTCTTAGGCCTGGATGTCACAGTCCTCGCTATGCATCTGACTAGGTCTGAATCGATTAACCTAAAAGAAAATGAGACATCAGTTTTGAGGATTAGCATCTCTCCATCAACCGTTTATCCCATGTATGTGTACTGAAGTTTTTATTTTTGTTGTAAATCCCAGCTTTTAAACTTTTAAAATAATTTGAATATTAAACCAAACTCACAATTCTGGGGTAAACTCCACTTTGTCATAGTGTAATATCTTTTTTGTTCAGGGCTGGGTTCATCTTTGATAATATTTTGTTGAGAGTTTTTGAGTCTGTGGGGATATTGGTTTGTAGTTTTCTTGTAATATCTCTGCCTGGTTTTGGTATCATAGTAATGCTATGCTCATAAAATGAATTGGGAGGTATTCCCTCCTTCTTCTTTGTTTTCTTAAAGACTTTGAGTAGTTTTGTTATTACTTTTAATATATTCAGTAGAATTCACTAGTGAAGCCATCTGGACCTGGAGTTTTCTTTGTGAGAGTATGTTTAAATTATGGAATTCTAGTTATCTAATAGATATTGGATGATTCATATTTTCTATTTCTTCTTTTATTAGTTTTGGTCATTTGTAACTCTCGAGGATATGTTCATTTTCCATAAGTTTTGGAATTATTGGCATAAAGTTGATAATTTTTCCTTATATCTTAATATCTGTAAGATCTGTAGTGATGTTTCCTCTTTCATTCTTGGTATTGGTAATTTTTGTTTTTTCTGTGTTTGAAACTTTTAAAATAATTTGAGTAAGGAGATAAACCTCCATATTGCATAATTATAAATAGCAAGGAGCAAACTTGATATAATGAGCTTTAACTACTTCTGAAAACCATATTTGTATATATAGTATAAAGGAAATCTAAAAATATTGAGGTTTCTTGAAGGTAAAAGGAATTAACCATTAGTTAATCAATGGAAGTAATATATATTTGGTCATGATAACTCAAAATAGGATTTGTGGCATATAATGGTTATTAAATGAATATGTAGATAAATATTGCAGAATTAAGGAAACAAGATTGATACTAGATAAATATTCATGGAAATCATTGCAATTTGATCAGTCCTTTACATTACTACATGCATTCTTTTTTTATATATGATTTTATTAATAAATAGTGTGAAAGCACCAGTGATAACTATTTAAACATTAAATTCTTTTGAACATCTATGTCTTGGCTATAATGTGCATATTGGCTTCTATGGTACTGCAAGTAAACACAGGAAAATAGTTCCCATTTCTATGCACAGGTATTCAGCTATTACACCATTTACAAATTATTATGGACCAAGTAACCTTTGCACTAATTCATTTTCATTTGGGTAGCCACAATTAAATGAATATTAAATCAAGCAAGAAGTAGGCTATGTCCAATGTAAAGACTTTTTTATTATTATTAAAGTATGGTTAATATACAGTCTTATGTTGGTTTCAGTTGTACATCACAATGGTTCAACAGTTAACCCACATTATCAAGGCCTCACCTCCTCTAGTGTGGTTGCTCTCTATCAATGCAGAAAGATGCTACAAAATCTATATTGTCCATGCTTTGGTACCTTCCCTGTGATCAACTTATATTATGATTACATGCATTATTTTCTAAAACTCAAATACACTTTTGTAAATCCCTAAATTGAAAGCTCTCAGTGGGTTTCCATTGTCTCTATGATCCATTTGAATGCCCTACAATGGCATGCAAGGATTTTTATACCATGGCCTCATCTTTTTTATCCAGCCTTATTTCTTTCCTCTTTTCCCATTGTATTGCATCTCTCCTAGACAAAACTCTTTCACTAATTTATTTTGTCCCACCTCACTGTCCTTTCTAATGTTGTTCTCTTTTGCCTGAATTTTCCTTTCTTCCTTTAGAGCCAAACTCAAAGGTCATGTCATATGTGCTTTTTTTCTTGTCTCACTCCCAGAATAATTAATAACCTTTTTCTGCTCCCCCATTGCATTTATCCACTTCTTTAGCCTCTTATAACATGTGTCACAACTTTTCAGGCTTATATGATGTAGTGGCTGTTTAACAAATAGAAGCTCTTTGAGGACAGTGACTGTCTTACTCATATTTGTACCCCAAACTTCTAGACAATGCTTTGGATATTGTAGGCACTCATCAAATGTTACATTATGCATGGACATGTGATAATTCTTGGTTGAAAAATTAGTCTCACTCACAGAATCAAGTAGAATGTTATAGAGAAAGACATTGTATTTTGGTCTAAGAAAACACACCACCATCTTGATCAACTAATTTGCAATATGAGTCTTTTTTTTCATAAGGGGGAACAATCCAAGTGTAATAAGTATATATATAAATATATATATTTATATATAAATATATATAAAATAATTGGAGTTTATACTTAGCTTAATAGCACGAGTATACTGTTAATTTTCCAGGTCAATGTTATGACCTCAGAGGTGAGTTTGCAAATAGATTAATACTGTATTATAAATGTAATCCTAAAAATGTATCAAATTGTGGTACTTATTGGTATTTCCATTCTGCTAAGCATAAATATTATAAGAAATACACAGAAGGAAAGCAAGTATGTAGGTCAGATTACAGAGCCAAAGAAAAGTAATGCAAATCATCACCTCAATGACTCCATTTAGTTATCAGTTGTTATTTAAGATTATATACCGACTTCCGGGAAGATGGCGGTGTGAGCAGGGAGGCAGAAATCTCCTCCCAACACTAAATTTATCGACGAAAACACAGAAAATACATCTATTCCTAAAAGAGAGACGAGAATACACAGGAAAGCGCACAGCGTGCAGCTACACCCGAGAGGACTCGGCACCCCAAGAGGCGGGTAAGATACGGAGCCGCGACCCGGCGGACCCGAGCCCTCCCCCACCCCAGCGCACCGGCGGGAGGAGAGGATCCAGAGCCGGGAGGGAGTGGAAGTACACCCCGCGAAGTAGCCAGCCCCGGTGATCCGCACGGGGAGCGCTGACCCACATTGCGCAGTGCAGCGGAGATTGGAGAGACACAGGGGCAGGATCTGAGCGGGGAACGCGCCAGGGGGCTTGCAGCCGGCTCCGGGAAGGAAAAAAAAAAAAGTGCGCGCTTTCCTCAGCGGTCTTAAAGAGACAGGAGTCCAGCGGAGGAGCCGGATCGCCCCAGCACACTCAGCCCAGCAGGCTGGGAGTCCTGGGAGTTTCAGACGCCTTAGCTGGCGACTGAGGAAGCGTAGCCATACTTAACACTTCTCACTGAGATCAACAGCCTCCTATTCGTTCCCACCCCTGCCAGAGCGATAAAGGGCCCTGCGGAGCGGCACAGTCACAGCTGTGGAATAGTGGGGCAATAGCGCCACCTAGAGCATTCCCACAGAATCTACGTCCGGTGGGCATTTTTTTTTGTTTTTTTTGTTTTTTTTTGTTTTTGTTTTGTTTTTGTTTTTTCTTTTCTTTCTTCTTTTTTTCTTTCTTTCTTTTTTTTCTTTTTTTTCTTTTTCTCTCTTTTTTTTTCTTCTCTTTTTAAAGTCTTAAAGAGCCCAGCTGACATACGTGGCAACTATCAGTGACCAAATTATACAGCCATGAAAAGACAGAGGAATATGGTTCAGACCAAAATCAACCAGACAACCCCAGAGAGGGAGTCTGAAGGGATGGAAATGCACAGCCTTCCTGAAAAAGAATTTAGAATAAAAGTCATAACCATGCTGATGGACCTACAGAGAAATGTGCAAGAGCTGAGGGAGGAAGTGAGGGAACTGAGGAAAGACAATGCAGAAATCAGACAAGCGATCGACGGCTTAACAGCAGAAGATGCAAGAGACTGTTAATGGAATAGAAATCAGAGAACAGGAGTACAGAGCAGCTGAGGCAGAGAGAGATAAAAGGATTTCTAGGAATGAAAGAATATTAAAAGAGAACTGTGTGACCAATCCA
>JAVSCE010004666.1:0-37700 GCA_032199065.1 Smutsia gigantea | reverse complement strand
TTTTTCCTTCCCGGGAGCCGGCTGCAAGCACCCTGGCGCGTTCCCCGCTCAGATCCTGCCCCTCTGTCTCTCCAATCTCTGCTGCACTATGCAATGTGGGTCAGCGCTCCCCGCGCAGATCACCGGGGCTGGCCACTTCGCGGGGTGCACTTCCACTCCCTCCCGGCTCTGACTCCTCTCCTCCCGCCGGTGCGCTGGGGTGGGGGAGTGCTCAGTAGACTCTTCATTCTTAAGTGCACCTCCTTTCTGAGGTTGTCCACACTCGCCTTTCTTCAAGTGTGTCACTCTCTCTTTCCTATTTCAGATAAGTAGGGAGGAGCTACTGAGAGTTCTGATTTTGGCTTGCAAGTTCGTTGCCTGGGAGACCTGGAGGGAACTATACAATCATGCTCCTTAGTAGCCCACCTGAAAATCTCTTTTCTTGCCTTTGGGAAGTTCTCAGAACATAATCTCACTCCATCCAGTACTCTGCAGCTCCCCCAAATCCTGGGGTGGCAGGGGCTTAATTCCCATGCTGTGCAGATTCAGGCACACACTGGATGCCAGGTGACACTGGCTTTAGGAGTTGGCAGGGGATTACGCTGAGCAGCAGTTCAATGAGATTCTCTTTCCTCCATTTTAACTTCCTCTCTGCTTTATTCAAGTAACCTGCCTTTGTCTATCTTGACTCTGGCCCACTCCTCCCTTGAAGTATGTATTCAAATAAAACTTTTACTCTGCTTCACTATTGTATCTCTGACATACAATTCTTTGTTGTAGCAAGGACAAAAACTGAGGCAAATAAATTCAACCCTCCCCCACCCCAACACTTACATGAGAGAGTAACATGGAATATTCACTATTGTACAATTATATTTCTGATTAAATTACAGTAAATCATATATGGACGTAATTCAGTGCTCTTTAATTATTAGCATGATGCACTGTGATATTAAAGAATATCATTTTTAAGTGAAATAATAACTGTCCAATTACTTTAGCATACTAAAATATAATTAACTTTAGTTTCAAACCAACATTATGACATTTTCTTACAATCCTGTTTATGTGAGTTTCTTAAGGCTGCCAATTATGTTTTTAAAAACCAACTTGATATTCTAGTTGAAGGGGAGCAGAATATACCACCACAAAATATGCCTCTTTAGCACAAGATTATTTTAGGCTGATTATTTTCAAGAAAGAGCAGATGTTGGGGAAGCTCTGAAAACTGAGAAGTTACCCTTTTGTTAGAGATATTTACATGTATAAGGGAAATCTACATTTGTAAGGGTGTCTCTCTCTCTCTCTCTCTCTGTTCCAGGAAGAGGAAGATGACTCAATCTAGCAACTCTTAACAATGGAGAAGGCTACAACTTAAATCTACATAACAACCACACCTTTGTTTACTATGCTTTGCCTGGTGTCCTCCCACAACTGGCTCCCTAACCCGAACATGTACTTTTGTCTTTATTTGGAGATGATATTTAAGGTGGTGGTTTGGACCATTTCAGAGAGTTACTCAGTTTTTCCTGAGTCTCTGTAACTCCATGGAGAGGAAATCCGGGACAAAATACCTCTAAAACTGAAATCAGTCAAAAGGAGAAATAAAGTTTAAAACCTGTTTATTGCTTACAAACTGCAGTCTGGGGCCATCTCTCTTTCCTGCTCTTGTTCAGATAAGCCCTCAGTTGCCTGACTAGTGCTCTCCATCCCTGAGGAATGCCTGTTGATATGCATATGCACTAAAGCCAGACTATGGGTAAAATTGTAAGATTTCCAGAATCTATCACCTGGCTTTAGTGCATCTCCATATCAATATGTGTTTCCAAGGGAGGAAGAGAAGTAGTTCATCTCCATATCAATAGGTAATGACAAGGGCATATCTGGACTGGAGAGGTTGGGTGGGCCCCTTCTTCTGTAGCCAGTCAGGAGAGACATGGGAGAGCAGAAGTGGACAACTGCTTGTAAGCAATAAATGGGTTTCTCCCACTTTATTTCTCCCTTTGACTGATTTCGGTTTCAAAGGTATTTTGCCCTAGGATTTTCCCCCATGTATGTAGGAATGGTACATGTTGCTAAACTTCTGTTACTTTTTCTCCTGTTAATCTATTATTATAGGCAGGGGTCTAATTCAAGAACTTAGAAGGGTAGAGGGAAAATTATTTTTCCTCCCCTACATAGTCAACAACTTTTATCTGAAATAGATGGAAAATTATTTTTCATCCCCTACATAGTCAACAATTTTTACTTGAACCAGACAATTGTATATGCCAGTTATTTTAGAGGATAGAATTTTGAATTACGAATCTGGCTTCTATATTCATGATAAAGACCCATTACATAATCTCTAGGTCACAAACCTATTTTCAGTTAACCTATTTTGAATGGCCATGTAAGTTGTTGGTATGTATATTTAGAACCAGGACACAAATAATGAAATGATATCACTGAATCAAAACATAAGCAAAATATTATTAGTTCTGTTAAAATAAAGCAACACCTAAGTTCCCATCCCAGATTTTGGTAGTAACTGATGCAAACTATCATGGTCAGTCTGGTTGTTTTAATTCATAAAATATGTACAATTCATTACCTACCTAATGAAGTGTAGAGCCAGTGAATGTAATGTTTTTAATGGCCAGAGCACATCTTGCTGGCTGCCCCACATTGATATTTATTGTACTTCTCGCAGGAACAAGCTACTTAGTCATATACTATTTTCTTTATATTATTCAAATTTCATATAACTATTTTGTCTTAAATTATAACATGACTTCCTGATTAGAGTTCTCTGCACCATTTCAACAGACATCATGATAAAATGGAAGGAGACATTTTTATTAAGAGGAAAAAAAAGAGAAAGAGAATCCTAATGCAAATTTCTACTTACAGTATTAGAGGGGGGTACTTGAGCTTCTAAAGATTAAGAGCTCTCTATTTACATTTCATTTCCATTTTGCTCAAATCAGCAGAGCCTCAGAAAATGAACTGAAGAACATTTCAAATGGTCCAGTATGATTTTGCAAAGATGAGGTATGTGAACTGGAATCAGACCAAGGTGCTTTTAAATGTGTTCTGCTTCTAAGAGATTGCACTGAAAAGACTCACAGTCTCTTAAGATTGAAAAATCACTCTCCATTCCAAAGTCTGGGTGTTTTTTTCCTACCCGTTCTGTTTGTTTGCTTTCTAAGCAAGGCATTTTCTTCATCTCCTCAGGCTAATTCTTTCAAAATGGTGATTCTTGGTCCTGAAGGTGATGATGGCAGCTAGTAGCCCTACACTTTTTGCCAGTTTACCCTATGAAAGAGTTCATTCAATCAAGTAAGTATTTACAGCATGTCTGTTATTTTCAGAATAAAATGTTAGAATTACAGGAATTCAAATATAAAGGAGTAACAGTTTGAAGCTTATAGTTCAGTCAAGGAGATAACACATATACTAGGGAGAGAGTCCACAGAAAGACACAACAACGCTTGAAATTCCTAACCTCTGGCATTTAGTAACTTAAAAAGGTGGCAATATGAAAAAGAAACCTGTTCCCCCCATCCCCACATCTCTATCTGAACTATAGTGAAAAAGGGTAATACAGTCTCCTAATACAAAGTTTTTTCTTTTTTGTTCTTTTTAACATATCTTGGCTTCTTATCTTTCTAAAATGGTTTAAAAGTGATGTGGCTTAAGGCATAAGAATGAATCTCTCTGAAGATTTTTAAGTCCCATAATTCCATAAATACCCTATATATTTTAACTTAATTGAAATAAACTATCAAAAGTTAATAATTTATATAAATGTATGTCAGTAGCATATATGATTTACATAAACATACATACATGAGCACATAATATAAATATATATGTATGTGTGCATGTGTATCTCTTTATACATGTATGTACATAAAATAAACATTCAATAACTGATTCTCCGATGTTGTCTCCTTTCAGCATAGGTTTCGGAAACAAACACGCATCTAACACCCTTTTTTAGAATCAGAACATTTGGGTTAAATCCTACCTCTACCATTTGTTACCTGGGTGACCTTGAACAAGGTATTAAGAACTGATCCTTGGTTCCCACTTTATTTGATGAGGACAATATCTACTTTATGCAATGTTGTGGAAATCAAATCAGCTCATATATGTATTAGAATTCCTTGTCCAATACTTGTAAAACATAGCACAGATCTAAACTATTATTATTTATAAGACATTTTAGAATCTAAATAAGGTTTGACTTTGTCAAATAAATAAGTAAAACTTTTGACACCTCCAAACAATCTGATATCTATATATATCCATATATATCTATAATACATATCTATATTCTGTGGGATATATTTTCAGTTATTGAAACATGTAGCTACTGAGAGGGAAACCTGGTGTTTCAGTTGCCCTGGCAGATGCTAAGAAAAATATTAATCCTATTCCATTAATTGCTATGTGCTCCTTATGGGACTATGGTCCCATGTACATATATGCTACATTTGGCATGGTACCCAGCATTGAGAGACACATAACCTTATGCTCCAAAACTGAACAGTTAACAAGCACTAGTAATAATCAAGAGAATTCCCCGATTTCCTCATCCAACCAGACTGTGCCTTCCCCTTTTAGTGGTTCCTACAATGTATAAAACTAAACAACATTCTTAAAGAGGAAAACGTGAGGTACTATTGTTTCAAAAGGCCAACATAAGCCCGTATAATCCTATGTTGTTCATATTACCTTATCTTTCTGCCTAATTACACTAGATGTTCACACTTTCAGGTTGACCAGATTTTATCAGTTCATGGCACAGTTTTCTGCTTAATTACAGAGAAGAGTTTCCCCCTCATTTTTATTCTTTGCACTTAAGAATCAAATTTATCTTTTCAAACATTCTGCCATTTAGTACACACTTTTCTGATAACAAGTCAGTCAGGCTGGTATGACTCTCTTTCTTTCCTTCCACCAATGTCGTTTATCTGAAAGCCAGCTGTGGCCAAAGCCAGCAGTTCCATGGCTAGTGTATGAAAGAGAAAAAACTGATTCCAATGGTGAGGTTTACTGTTTCTATCACTGCCCCAGAGACTTAGTAGGGGACTCTCAATAGCTTCACTCCTGTGACCAGAGTTAGACTTATAGGTGGTAATAAACCAGTATGAATTAACTGGAAACCCTGAAAATAGAATATTCTGCATAAGTATTTTTGCTTTATCTTAATATTGAAGATAATAAAAAGCATTTCTTTCATTCATTCATTCCTTCAGAAAATCTTGATGGATAACCTGTTTTTCCAAGGCCCTAGACTGGAATTTAAGAGAATCAACCCTCTCAGTAAAGACAGATTTTTTTGAACAAGTACTAAAAATTTTGTGTATAGACATAAGAACAATTCTCAATCTTCAGGTACTTGTTTTCCAAATGTGAAAAACTCTTACCCTTATAGCAGAGCTCTATCATTGTTGACATCTAGAAGATGCAGTGGAACTCTCAATAATGAAGATTGCTGATTGTTAGGGACTGAATGTGCCCCCCACCTCTCAATTCACATGTTGAGGCCCTAATCTTCAATGTGATGGTATTTAGAGATGGCACTCTTGGGAAGTAATTAAATTTAGATGAGGTCATAGGGTGGGGCACCATGATGGGGTTAGTATCCTTATAAAAAGAAGGAGAGAGCAGAGTTTTTGCTTTTTCTACCATGTGAGGATACAATGAGAAGATAATCCTCTGCAAGCCAGGAAGGGGTCTCCCTAACCGAATTTGCTGGGACTCCGATCTCAGACTTCCTGGCCTCCAAAACTAAGAAATATTTAAGCCACCTGGACTATAGTAGTTTGTTACAGAAGACTGAGATGACTAAGATAATGATATTTGTGTGGTGATCTACCATTTGAAAAGGACTTTTTCATATGTCATTCCATTTAATTCTAACAGAAATCTGGTATGGAAGGCATCAGGCGCCCAATTTTGCACATGAAACAAAGGATCAAAGAGATTAAATAATTTGCCAAGGGTCCTGCTGTCATGAAAGGGCAGAGCCAGGACTTAAAACATATCTTCTTTTTTTAGATTCATTGCTTTTAGCACTATATTACTCTTAAAATGAAATTAAGGAAAGACATTCTCATGTGTTAATCTCACTAACATAAAAGTAGTAACCATCATTGCTGTCAGCCATCATTATCATCATTATTCCATGACCAATTATTAGCTTCTAGGTCTTTCTGTTAGGCCTCCAAAACTCAAAAGCTTTCTTTTCAAAACCTATATTCTCCATGTGGGGCTAGGCTGAGTAGACCTGAAATGATTATCAACATGCCTAGCAGCTATGGAAAAAATCTTGATGGGTTCTTTTTCCTTCCAATGTGCACTGTCAGGATAAAGGGCACACACCAGTGGCCTGTCATTTTCAAGGGAAGAGCAGCATTGACATTTGCTGGGCTGCCTGATGGGTACAGTCAAAGCCACATGGGATCATGTTTTAGAAAACTATTCATTTGAAGGTTTGATAAGTCCCGTGGCAGTCAGCTTCAAAGCAGTCCCCAGTGATATTCATTTCCTAGTATTCATGCTGTTTTGGAGTCCTTCCTCCCCCTAACTCACTGCACCAGGGCTGACTGGTGAGACAAATAATTTACTGAAGAAGTAATAGTATGAATGCTAAGCTAAGTCAAAAAAGGCACTACAGCTTCTGTCCTAGTACTCATGGTTACTTGTTTAGCCACAAAGTCATGGGGACAGTTAAGCAGTCCCATGGAAAAGCTCACATAGAGAGGAACCAACTAGTCACCACCACCTCACAAACCACACACAAGTGAGCTACCTTGGGAGTGGATTCTCCAGCCCCACTCAAGTTTTCAGCTGAGGGCAGCTCCAGTTGACTACTGACTGCAACCTCATGAGAAATCTCAAGATAGAAACACTCAAAGAAATAACCCCTGATTTTCTGACCTACAGAACCTGTGAGAGAAATAGTTATTGTTGTTTTAAGGCACTAAGTTTTGGGGTGATTCATTTTGTAGCAATAGGTAACTGCAAATTCCTTTTTCTGACTAAAGTAGAATGAGCCCAGCTCTCTTCTTTGCATGGAGAAAGGTCACGATCTCTTAATCCTTCCTGCTTGTTTCATAAATGCTTTCCTTAAAGATGGTATAACAGAATAAAGACTAGTGGTAAGTAATTTGATCCATGGCTTCAAATTATTAATAAAGTCATTTTGGTTTAGAAAGAAATGGTAGGTCCAAAATAATCCCTACACTTTTACAACATGTGAGGAGTGCTGAGAGAACCTTGTAGGAGCCGTCCATGGTACACATCACACATTGGCTTACCTTCATCTAAACTGCATGGTATTACCAAGGAGTAATAAAATAGAACAGAAATTCAGGTCTTTAGTTGCAGTGCCCCATTAGGCAAGATGAACATGGTAGCCTATGAAAATCTGGAATTTCCCCCGTGGGTATATCTCTTTCTATTTTATATTTGTCTTATCAGCTCAATTTGTCTAAGTGTGAGATTCTTTATATTTATTCATCAGCCACTTTATTCTATCATGTCAGAAAAGAAAAATCATTTTCATTAACTGGTTTATGTATTTAATAGTTATGTTCATTATGTTTAATTTTTAAAGTGGATAAGTAGGACATTTGCTAATCCAAATCTTTCCTTTTGAAAAGAAATATAATGATAAAATAAGCAATTATTAGAAAACACTATTTATGTTCATAATTGTAGCCACATAAGTTGAAATGAATATACTTATTTTTCTTATTACACAGACACATGAAATATTAATAATTGAATAAAATGAGGACAGCTAATTTGGATTTTAAATCTTATTCATATTTGATGTTAATCCTCTGATATAATTAAAGAATGAGATACATTAAAATGGAATTATTTCATGGTAGATGTTTAGGATGAATTTAACACATCATAAATAAAATTCTATAAAGAAAGAAAAAGCATATGTACTAGTTTTTTATAAGTAAACTTTTTAATAAACATTTACAATTACTGTGATGGAGCTCTAAAATCCATTAAGATGCTAAAGACCGTTTCTATTATTTTATATTTCAAGGTACCCTTTTAACTAGATACTAATGAGAATTAAAGGAATCATGAAATTTGTATCTAAAGAAACACATGGTACTATGAACCTCACTGTGGATGGTCAGTTTTATATGTCAACTTGAGTAGAAAGTGATGCCTTGTTGTTTCTTCAAGCACCAGTCTAGATGTTGCTAAATGAAGGTGTTTTTAGATGTGATTAACATTTAAATCAGTAGATTTTTAGTAGATTAGCCTTTATCATGTAGGTGGGCCTCATCCAATCATTTGAAGACCTTAAGAGAAAAGACTGAGATCACCAAAAGAGGTAGGAATTCTGCCTCCAGATAGCCTTTAGGCTGAAGACTGTAGTATCAACTCTTCTCTGGGTATCCATCCTGATGGCCTGCACTGAAGATTTCTGACTTACAGTCCCCACAATCACTGGAGCCAATTCTTAAAATCTCTTTTTCTTCTAATACAAACACACACACACACACACACACACACACACACACACACACACACACACACACGGTTCTCTGGAGAATGCTGACAAATAAATTCATTATTGCTAACAAATAACACTGAAAGAAAAGAGTAACAATAATAAAAATAAATGTAGTAACACCCTTATTGAATAAGGGAAGTTTTGTTTAAATCCTTGGTATATTATCAAGGTCCACTTCACCCAGATTTATTTTTTGAGTTTCTTTTTGGGAAGTTCTAACTATTTGTAAAAGTGATATTTCATGACATTTATTCTCTCCTGGTGGTCTACCAAAAAGCAAAGTGATATTTGCTTACTCTTTAAATAAAATTAAATTCACCTTATTTCTCAATTGCCATATAGGCCCCCTGAATCCTTTCATAAGTCAAAGATACATTATGTAGTCTTAGTGTTATTTTTCCTATATTTAGGAACATTTTCCTATTTCATTTATTACTCATAAATTATTCTTAAGTATGCTAAAATGATTAGTAAATGGAAAAATGATGGAATTGTTTAGAAGGATAATACAGCAGTGAAATAAACATTTACCCTTTAGCTTTCTTATTAAGTTGCTCAAAATATTGCATCTTTTTTCAAGAAGGTATAAAATAAGACTGGAGACACCATCTTCACAGTGTGCTTTTAGCTTTCATTGAACGCGGTTGAAAATGTCGAACTTTTCATTTTACTCTTGTAATGTCAAAGATAAGAAAATTGTCAAAGGAAGACATGCCACAATTATTAGACATAACAGTACATGCAAGGAGACAGAGATCACTCTAATATGATGGTGAAATTGATCATATAGTTGAAATCTTAGACTGTGAGTCTTCAGATGATGATAACTTAGAGGAATTTTCTCAAATACAAGGATCAATGAGTGAACAATATATTTCTAAGGACAGCAAGGAAATATGTATTCTAATCTAGTTAGCTATTCCACAGGAAGGAGTTAATCACATAATATTTTCCTTGAAGAACTTGAACCATTCCATTTTGCTAAAACAATGCAGGACACTATATTGTGATGATGTTATGCATCAAAATATATTTGATACAGAGAAAGGTGGTGGGTTTAAATTCTTATTAACATTTCTAATAAAGTATGTTTTACTACCTCTCTTCTTATTTCTGTAAAGTATTTGAAAAAATAAACATAAAAAAAAAGCAAAAGGTTTCATTAGATCTAGATGGCAACTAGTAATGACTACTTTTCCTGGTATACTGAGGGTTAAGTCAGAGACCTGATCTACTTAAACACAACAATCCTTAATTCTGGCTAAAGGGTCTCTGCAATTCCTTATCTTATTCAAAGTATCACTAAGAACCAGGAAGAAACTTTTGTTATTGGACTGGTTGTATAGCAGAAGATACAGAAAACAAAACACAGTACAAACCCTATAAACTCGTTCTTCATTGTGTGTTTGTCTAAACACACCTATACTACACCTAGCTGCCACTGGGAGGGGTGCCACTAACTCTTCCTATCTTCCTTACATGTAAGCCAAGTTCCAGGCTCTTCCCTAGGTCTCCTTTTCTTTTTACTTGGCTCCCTGTCTTTGTACAAGCTCATCTGCTCCAAGTAAATTCCAAAGCTGTGTAGAAGTGACTTCACTCCTAAAATCTCTACTTGTGTTTTCAACCATTTCTTATTATTGTCATTGGCTGTATCTTAAGCACACTGTTTACCCATATCAACCCCTATCATCCATAATCACCATAATTAACTCATTGTCCTGAGTTTGTCTCTGGTTATGATATTACCATTGTCCAAAACACTGAATCTCAAGATCCTAAGAGGAAAGCTCACTCTTAGATCTTCAATTCCGCACATGTAACCAATGTCGAAATCCTGTTAATGCTAGCTCTACTGCATATCTTAATTCAGTTCTTTCTATTCACTCCACTGCTACTACTCTCATTTGGGCTCTCTTGCCTCCAAACTGGTCTCACTGATTACATTTACTCCCTTATCCCTCATAAAATGCACACACACACACACACACACACACATATACACTCCTACTAATTCATTCGTCACGCCATTGCTAACCTAAGTTCACTTTTTTTGAACTTATTATGTATTCTCCTCTCAACCTCTTCTGAAATATTTTTGCCTCTCCAGCCTCCCTCTGCCTTTCAAAATCCTATTCATGACCAGATCAAATTTAAGCTCCTCCAGGAGGCATTCCAGGACTCCTCATTCAGAACCAATCTCCCCTTCTTGCTTTCTCTCAACATTTTGTAATACCGGATGATGTACTTATCCTGGACAGCCTTGCATGAATATACTTGTCCAAATACCCACATTTGATTGTGAGCTCAAGACAAAGGCTGAAACTTATTTCTCCCTGTATCCCCTCCATCACCTCTGATATTAACTAGCACAGAGTAAGCATTCAAATATTTACTGAACTAAACTGAACTCTTTGGTAGCCAGAGGCATCCTGGGAGATGTGAATTTTGAGAGCTGCTTGTAGTTATAACAGGTTGACAGCAAGTGCTAGATGTCAAAAGAAGGAAATTTATATGGTTGACTCCACTTCTTCTAAAATAAGCAACTCTCTAATAGACAATACCGGAGAGGAAGATATTAGCTGGCTTTTCATTAGCAATAGAGATTTCATAAAAATGTGGAGAACAACAGTCTTTTTATTTCACCATGAAGGATTTCATACATTTGGCTGCCATAATGAATGATAAGTTGACAAAGCTGCTATAAAACTGTCAGTTCATTCAAAAATCTTGTGAGAGTATTTTTACTCTCATACAGCAGAACATTTCCCTTCTATGGCCCTGTATACTACCTCTTTAAGCAATCTGATACGAGTTAATTTTCTTATATTTTATACCAAATTTCTCAAAGTATTCTGAATGTGTTTGAAAAAGTCTTAGCTGAAAAAAATAATTTTAACAAAAGCAATTTTCTCTTAAGACTTGGCATTGTTTCAGAAGTTCCTCCCCTGGTATAGCTGATAAAAGGCCATATATTACATCCCCTTCATATTCTCCCATCTCCAGTTCCTCCATACCGAATCTGTCTCACCATAATGGTATGAACCATTTAATGAGTATCTGGTATATGCCATGTCTTCACTTCAGAGACATCACATGATTTTATCTTCATAATCACCCTCCCAGCTTAAATATTGTTGTCAGCCTCGCATTGCTGATGAGGCAATCACGGCTTAGAGAAGTGAATCCAACTGGCCAAGGTTGTGCAGCCAGTAGATCACATTGAGGTCCACTATCCTGTATGGTTCTAACATATGTAAGAGACAACCCTATAATCAGATACCGAATGCATAAAAGACAGCACTATAAATGGGGGCCACAAAAAATTATATCCAGATTATAGTAAACTGAGGTTACTTCTAATATTTTAACTTCTCAAATAAATATCCCTTCCTATTTTTTGACTAACCAGCCCTTTTCATTTGATGTTTCTCAGGCTTTAGAATCATATCGACATGAGTTTAAATCCTAGCCCCTCACTCAACATCTTACTAGAACTCCAGACTCACATATTACTTAAGCTCTCTGAGCTTCAGTTTTCTGTCTGTAAAATGGGAGTAATAATATCTATCACCTAAGGTTATAGCAAAGATTTAAAATGAATTAACATAGAAATTGCCCTCCTTTTCTTATAGTATTCCATAAAGGCTTTTCCAAATATTCTTTTAATTCTATATGTTACTTCATCTTTTCCAAGCAACCTCCCTTTGGTTTTGTGAATCTCTATCTCTCTCTCTTTCCTTCATAGAGGAAGAACCAGATAGCCACCAAAGAGCTTATTAAATGCCTTTCCGCCAAGCATTCAAACAACCCAATTAGATTATAATCAAAAGAAAAAGTTAACATTCATTGATCTTCTACTATGACTCAGATCTAAGGCTCTTCATGTATCATCTCATTTAATTCTCCCAGACTTGCGGTAGATACAGGCAATCTTATTTTATAAAGGAGGTAACTGAAATCAGATAGCTTACTGAGATTGTTTATTCAGAGTCATTATCTAAGCTAAGTGGCCAACCCAGGCAGCTTGCTCTCAAAACCCGTGTGTACCATTGCTAGAGATGTTTAAAATGGTAATGGTTGGGGTTGTGGAGGAAAGAGCTACAGAAGCAAGGCTCTCAAATACAAATGTCAGATGAGCCATGTTCACCAATATTATATGTGTAATAAAGAGGAATAGAGAGAGCAGCTCTTTCTTTCTGTATCTTTCTCACTGCTATGCGAGGTATTATGGTATCATGGTTTGCAGTAGTAATGGGCATGAACAAGAGATTTTACATAATTCAGAATCCTCCAAGGAAACAATTTCAGATCCTTCTAGTCTTAATCTGTTTTTGGTCCCCTGACCTAGCCCTTTTACAGAAGAAAAAGATCAGGAATGATTGACACTTTCAGCAACCAAAGAATTGAAGGAATATGAGCAGTTTGAACATCAGAAACAGCAAGGAAAATTTCTTATTTGAATGACGTAGAATGAAATTTATTTTCTCACCTAGACTATTATGACATGATTTCCATCAATAATCATCTGAAAACAACAGGTACCATGGAAATAGTTTTATACAGTGAAACATGTTGGTATTTTGCAGACCCAATTACCTGAGATTTTAGTATGGATATTACTTGTAGAGAGGAATTGCTTTTTACTGGGATTTCACTTGGTAGAAAAGTCTATACATGTAATAACTATGTATAGATTTCTCCAGCTGTTCAAAGTTATGAACTGGGATTTACTCAAGAGGGAAAAATGTTTCAATATAGCATTATACACTTACTGAATATTTTTCTTTATTTAGCTGATTCCTTTTTAAGTATTTCTAGAAGTTTCAGGGCAATTAAAAAGGAATACTGAAATCTTCAAATAAGAAAATGAAATTTTATGAGCAAGTATTTTACTTCTGCTCATTCCCTGAAAACCAAATCTATACTAAGAAAAATTCTATTTTCAACATAATTGAGAGTTTATGAGTATTAAATTTCCATCCCATTTCATAGATTTCTAAATGGAGAGATAAACTGAAGCATAGCAGGGCTGCAAATGACATTGTTTAGATGAAGATATCTTGTCAGAATTATCCTGGTATCAGCATAAGCAGCTCCAGGTATATTTGGAACTAAGATTCTAGTTTAGGTTCATATTGCATATGACATGTCTCAACTGACACCTGTTTTTAAAAAAGTGCTTTTTTGGACCATTTGGATTAGAATCTTTCCACTATGCTGCAAATATTCATAAAGGTATTCATTCCTAAACGACAAAAGCTTAGAAAAACAGAGCTATTCAAATAACTGGATATTAATAGAAAGATAAAAACCTGCCCTCCAGTCACTGAATTTTAGTGTACATAATGAAAAATAGTCAATATAATATCAAAAAATGATTGTAAGAAATAATGGGAAATGTTCAGAAAATGTTGAATGGATAGTATAAAATAAATTAGTGTTATTTTCCTCTTACAGAAAAAATACAAGTTATTTTTCATTAGTAAAATAAGAAATGATTTTCTATATAGAATATTGGATTTGCATAAACATCTTTGTCACATTTCCATATTTCTCGGGCAAGAAAGAGATCACTTAACTGTGCAATAGGAATTCCGTCTCATACTGAGTAAATCACTCACGAAGATTCCCTGTTTTCGGCCAGTATGTTGCAACCTTGCAGAGAAACCTTGTGGATCCAGTTTAAGAGAGGAATGTTCTACTACATCAACTGAACACCTCTCTATGTTAGTCATTACAAGGCAATTTTGCTCTTGTCCTGCTGGTTATAGAAATGACATCCTATAACTTACATGCACTATGGAACTTAAGTGCATTCTTCCTGTCCAAATTATCTGTGAAAGAGACTGACTAGTTTCTTACCAAACTAGTCCTTCCCTCCTGGTGAGGACAATATTGTCTAGTTTCAGTTATTTTGCCATTAGGTGTGGCCATATGACAAGTTCCAGCCAATAGACTGTGAATAGAATTAATGCGTATGACTTCCGGGCCTGGTTTATAATAAATCCCAATGGGTAATACTCATTCCTCATCTGCCCATTCACAGGACTCTGATATTCTGGACACAAAAGATAGAATGGGCTTGGATCCCTGGATGATTTCATAGGGGCTGCTTATTTTGGACTGCACCAGAATAGAAAGTAAACTTCTACTTTGGTAAGCCACCATGGTTTGGGAGAGCTTACCTGTTAGAGTGGCTAGTGCTACCAACTACATTGATACATATCCAAAAACACTGAGGAACAAAAAGAATTTCAAAATCAAGTAAACTCTATTCATTAACAAATCACTACAACGGAAAGAGGAAACACCTTCAGGAAGTGAATCAAAATATACATAATCACAGGCCAAAAAAGTATTCAATCCTAGTCCTTGTGATTAAGGTCATTAACAAAAACAACAAAACAGGATGGGGAAATGGTAAACATATTTGAAGAAACACAGTCTTTCAAGCCAAAAAGAGACATTTGCAAATTCCAAGCTCTCTTTGCTTGCTTCGTAAACTTGAGGAATTTGATTAACCATTCTCAGAAATTGTTTCCTCATCTTAAAATAGGGATTATGAAATTCAGCTGACAGGATTTTGTAAAGATTTTACACACCCCTCCACACACATACAACATATACTGCTGGATACCTAGGAGGTATTCAATAAATAGTATAGCTATTATCACTAAGCATTTACCTAGTATGTACAAGTATGACTAAAAATATTTTTTGAATATTTAACATTTTATTTGGGTTCCTCTATCCCTTCCCCCCATGTACTGGCAGTCAGGCACTCTGCTGCTCCTTAGGAAGGTGTTGACACAGAATGTAAATTATAAAGACATCGACTCTTGGGTTTTGAGTTTCACAAGCCTAGGCCTGGTATAAGACAAAAGATTTGGAAGTAAAAGTGATGATTAAACGACAGTCTCCCTACTCTTGCACTGGAAAAGATTCCTATGGTTGTGGGAAGGGTCAGAGGGGGTACCGCAGGGGAAGGGAGAACATTCAATGTGTGTGTCCCGAGGGAGAGCAGGAGGAGTGAAGGGAGGAAACTCAGGGAGATCCTTGGGAATCTGATAGCAGAGGTGACCTGGGCCTCATTTCCAAGGACAGCCCCTGAGGGAAACGAGATGGCTTGAGAGTAGCTTCCCCTGCTCTTCCCTCTGTCCCTCTTCTTGACTAAGGCGTGGCCACTCAGAATCTCTGTGAAGAAGAAAGGAGTGCATGCAATGGCTGGGCAGATGAGTCTGAACAGTCTCCCCAAGTGTCCGTCCACCTCAGTATGGCATAAGGAATGGTAGGTACAATGATTTCTGATATTACACAATGAGGGCACCAAAGTAACAGAGAGATGTCCTGATCTGAAAGTTGCCTGAAGGAACATATAAAACTCAATATTGAGGTTCTCTAGCACTGTGCATTCCTTTTATGTACTACAAAGTCAAGTGTAATTTTCAAACCAACCAAAGCACTTCTAGAAAGAAAAAAGATGTTACTGGATATAAAGTGCCACTGTAGACAGGAATGAAAGATGGTCCAGGAAGTAACCGCCAACTTGGACCAACAGCCAAGCATGTGAGGGAGAGTCTGGCATCTCCTGGACTGCCAGCCCAGATAGATGACATCTGAGGAGCAAATGTACTGTCACCCCATGCTCACCATGCCCACCACTCCATGCTTTGCAACTATGTAAGCCTGGATTGACAAAAATTAAGATTTCCTCTATTCCATGGAATTACAATTCAGTTACTGAAAGATAACATTATGGACTGAAAAATCGTAGTACAATTGTTATCATTCACAACAATTTAGCCCTATTTTTATAAATGCGATGGAGGTATATGAACTTGAGTCATTATTGAAACTTTTCTTCCATCTTTCCTTAAGTTTCACATGCCTGTTAAGAGACTTACTTCGATCAGTGATGATTGTTCTAGCCTCTTGATTGTTGGTTTTGTTTTTCAAATTCTGGGCAGCGGTAATGAGTTCTTCCAACTGGGGGCGCCTTTGTTCCAAATCCTGCAGTGTTGCCTGAAGGAACAAATAAAACTCAATATTGAGGTTCTCTAGCACTGTGCATTCCTTTTATGTAATACAAAGTCAAGTGTAATTTTCAAACCAACCAAAGCACCTCTAGAAAGAAAAAAGATGTTACTGGATATAAATCTCTAATGTACAAGGCTTTATACAGAGAATGATTTAACAAGAAATGTGTTTCATTCTTAGATACCAAAAGCATTTCACATGAAAATCTTGATTATAGATTTGCCTCACTACTTAAGAGCTTAGCCCCAGCCATTTCAGACTACCTAGGTTTACTTACACCTTTATATGAGTAAGAAGTGTAATTTTGAGTTATGACACTGTTTAAGAGAATGATAGCTATTTATAATTGTAATCTCATGCTGTGTGGTATCAAACGTAAGGAGTATATCTTAGAAACAGAAAACGCACAGAAATGATTTATGAGACATAACTTATTTAATTTCTTTATACTTGAGATGCCTCATCTATAAAATGAGAAAGTAATATAGATGAACTAATGAGTCTTTCCCCAAGATTGCCTCAGATAAGAATCACCTGATTCCTTTGCTTCACCCCAGAACAAATGAATTAATATAAGGGAGGAGGGCTGGGAATCTGCATTTTTAACAACTTCTCTACTTAATTCTATGATCAGGCAAGTTTGGAAAGCATCAGCCTAAAAGTCAATATTCCATATTACAACTCACTAGAATTTAATACTGCTCTAGATAAAAGTAGTAAATAGAATGAAGCCAGCAAAGATACAAATATTTTTTATATATAGGTAGCATTGTTAATCATTAAGAAATTCCTCTCTCCTTCAAGTGTCCATCTATTATTTCTGTCAATTTACTCTCTCTACACTAAAGGGCCCAAATCCCAGCAGTATTTGTAAGGAAGTTTGGGAAAAATAAGATCTCTCTCTTGTTCTTGCTCTGAAACTAAATACATTTTATTTTAATCTGGAGAAGTGTAATGAATATTCATTGTTAGTTTATGACCACTATGTGACAGATGTTTTACACATGTCTTGTCACTAATAACCAAGCCAGAAGTCTTTCTAGTTTTAAATCCTATGCTCTTTCTACTACTACATAAAGCAGATGACAATAAAGAGATGAAATGTGGTAGACAGTGATGCTTATGAAACTTGGTTATCTACTGTGCACTTTGCTGCTGATTGTCTAAGGATGTTTGTTTTTGGAAAGGCCAAATTTTGATCATACTTGCAGTGTTTTTTTTCGTGAAGATACAGGGTGATAGGCCTTGCGATTTAAGCTCAATTGCTTTTGGTAGTATTAAAATAATGGGAAGAACTTATCCAAACACTACAATTTTGAGCACTGTCCCCTCCCTGTATTGAGAAATTGGAGGGGCTAACATTTTAACAAGTTTTCTGCATTTGCAAGCTGCAATTGCTCTGAAAAAAATTCAATTTTCAGGTTACCAACTTTTATGGTTTCTTTACACAAAAGGGTGTTTGAAATATGGAACAAATTGCCAAAGACAGCTATTGAAGTAAGTGGCATATAGTCAGTTGAAGAGTACTAAACAAATTTTAAGGTAGGAACCATACAGCTGCACATAGATTTTATGAAATAAGATGTTTTTCCTGGGTTAGAATGTTAAATTCTGGTCATCTGTGACACAGTAAGCTGAAAAGGTACATTGGGATTCCCAGCTCTTAATTATTTAGTACAATCAATAGATTAAAAAAAAAGACAGACTTACCCAGAAACCTCACATAAAGTTAAATCTTCCCCTCAGACTCAAAGAACTCTTACACATGGCGAGGAGGGTATCCAAGTTCATTCGTCTACTCACTCATTCTTTCATTTTATAAATATCAAGTGCTAGGCTCTGTTCTAGGGGCTATGGGTTTAATAATGAACTAGCTATGCTATGTGTAATTTAAATGAAAATTTGTGTTTTTTGATACTTGGAAATTTTTATAGAACAGAGATTATCTTTATTGTTATTTTTCTTTGATTTAGTATTGGATTCACCCTCAAATAACCGGGACCTTCTTTGCTTCTTGTTTCTGGATATATTACTCAATGTTGGCTATATTTCTTCCCTTCTTTTAAGGATTACAAAGCTCGTTTAAGAAGTAGGTTATAGAAGTAACCTCATCAACTTTAATCTAAATTAAACCTGACCACAATGAACAGCTTTTACTGCTGAAATTAGCAAGCATGTCGATTTAGACTTAAAACAAGCCATTTTCCTCTCTAATGAACAAAATAGGTTTCAGGGTATTGTGAAACCTGTTCTCAGGTTGGGTGATTCTCTAATTCTGCTGACAGACACATGCTTTTATGCACCTGAGAAGATTATTAATGACATCCTTTGAAGCAGACTCCTTAAAATCTAAGGAGATTCAAAACTGCAAGCAAACTGCATTTCTAAAGTATTTCAAAACAAAATCCTAACTTTATTCCACTCTTTGGTTACCACACACAAATGTCCATTTCAAAAAAGAAACTGTACAATAATAATAGATTGCTACGGAAGTTATCATACACAAATACACTCATTAAACAGTGGTTTCTCAGTGAAGTAGAAGGAAAATTTTCTCCTTCAATTTTCTTTCCAGAAATAAAGGGAAGGATTTGAATATGGCATATATTTAAATATTTTTCCATTAAGACATTATAAAAATAGAGACTGAAAGACTTTCTTGCTAATGAAGAGAACACATGCATTCAGTGAGAGGAATGACTGTTTTTTCATTTGGTTTTCCTCTGAGTGTATTCTATTTGTTTGCTATAATAATTTATTTGACCTGACAAGTTTATAATCCTGCAATTTCTCAAGTACAGTGACTTTCATCTTTATTTCATTGAGCCCCTTATATACAGAACACCTTAGATTTAATCATTACTCAAACTACCCACCTCCAAAATATCCGTCCACAAAATTCTCTTCTCTGCCCCCAATCTGGTGCTCTTACCAGATGCTACTTTCTCAAAATTACTGTTCCTCCTCTAATTTTCATCCTCATATGACCTCCGGCCCTCTTTTATCATTCAATTTCCTCATTATAGTTTTAGTGGTCTACATTTGTCATGTTAAACAAGTAGAATGATAATTAGGCTTATTTATTTTTCTGATATGAGCCCAGATATTCATTGCACATATAACTTAACAAAACAAGAATATTCCATGCTTAACAATACCTAAGCATGATAATTAAGCATGTGTTCATGGATTCTATTACTTTGGAAGAAACAAACACAACAGAAGGAAGGAATCAATGCTATTTCTAAGGAGTTATAAGCCAGCTACTGGACGTTGCTAAAAACAGCTTACCCCTTGGAGATGAGAATTCATCATGGATTCCACTAGCTGAGCAAAAATGGAGGGAAAAAAAAATCTTCAAATACAAAGTGAATCAGAAGTCATTAATCCTTCTAAGACCCTTTCCAGGGCTGAGGCAAGTGATTATAAATAGCAATCCAATGAAAAAAGGAGTTAAGCAATGAAGCCATACATACTATAAGTAGGTCATTTTAGGCTCTTAAAAAGAATTACACTTTGTTATTGTACTTGTTTAAATGTTTCTACCTAAATAATACTCAAATAGAAAACTCTATGTTTAGTTGAACATTTAGCATTTATATGCCTAAGGAAAGACCTTAATATTTTAAATATTAAATTTAAATATAAAATATTAAATGATTCTTTATGTTTTTAAATATTTTTCTGCAAAAATAAACAATCTTCACATAGTTACATTTAGAATGAAGGGGCATGGTGATTTTCAATTGTTGCCATTATCAGGAAATAAAAATGAATTAAGCTTACACGTAATGTAAAAATGTAGACCTTATACTCTTTTATTTACAACTTAAAAAATTAACATTAAAGATTGACAAGGTGAAATAGTTTATAAAACCACTTCATGCATGGAAGACAATAAGTGTGTAAATCAAGTTAGTCCTAAATTGCAGCCTTTCTAGTAACTGAAAGAGTTATACCTGTGAGGCTGCCAATCATCTGTCTAGCTTTCATCTGCCCCACTGAGTACCTTAATTCTGGCTTCTATTCTTGCATTCAGCTGCCTCTCCAAACAGGCTGGGCCAAATCCAATGTTGCTTTTACTGTTCTCTACTTCTTCACTTCTTACTTACATTTTAAGCTGGCTTGGATATTTTCCTGCTTGGCAGAGCTTCCCTACTTCTCTGAGTGTTCTACCAGCATCTACATTGGTAACTTCTTCATAAACACCTTCTAATTATGGTTAGCCTTTTGTCCTTCATGCATTCAAGAAACACTTTCTCAAAAAGCATTTTATTTTTATGTAACTTAAAACTCACAGAAAATTTGCAAGAATGGTCAAAGAACTCCCATGTACTCTTCACCCAGATTTACGAATTGTTAACATTTTGCCACATTTTATCATTCCAGCATTCTCTCTGTGTATATAGAATATCTGCATAAATACTATTGTATATATTGTTTTCTGAACCATTTGAGAATAATCTGCAGATATCATGCCTTTTATCCTTTGATACATTAGTGTTTATTTCCTAAGAACAGAGACATTTTCTTGCATAAGCATAGCTCAAAGTCAGGAAATTAACATGGTTTTACTGCTATAATCTAATCCCCACTCTTCATTCATAGTATGACACTTATCCTACTAATTGCCTTTCATTTACTAGTCCAGGCTCATACATTGCATTTAGTTGTCATATCTCTGTAGTTTCCTTTAATCTGAAGTAGGGTTTTTTTTTTCCTTTTTTTGAATTTCATATCACTGATTGTTCTGAGAATATAGGCCATATTTTTTGTAGACTGTCCCTCAATTTGGGTTTCAGCAAATATTTTTCACTACTTATGTTGTATCAGTCACTGAGCTAGGCACTGGACACAGGAGTGAATGAGGAAAAAATATTCTCAAGAAGAAAATGAGTCAATAGTGTAGACAAGCAGTAAATAAGCAATTACAATAAACTGGGGCGGGTATTATGGTTGGGGCAGCACAGGAATCATCACAGCATATGGCAGAAATAGCTGACCGAATTCTAGGGTCAAGGAGGACCTTCTGAAGGAAGGGAAGCTTACATGGTTCTCAGCTCTTGTCTAAATCATACAAAACGGTTTTTTAAATTGTCTCTTAGACTCCATTATCTGTAGTCCTTTTTTCAGATTTGGGTAGATCTGACAAATGGAATTATATATAAAGGTATACAACTTGATGTTTTGATATATGTATAAATTGTGAAATGATCACCACAATCAAACTAGTTAACATATCACCTTACAGTTACCTTTTGTGTGTGTGATGAGAATACCTAAGATTGACTGTCTCAACAAATTTCGAGTATACATGAACTATAGCTACCATACTGTGTATTTCAAAAAAAATTTTGAGTATAACTGGTTACCATACTGTGCATTAGATCTCTGAACCTTACTCATCTTATTACTGAGAGTATGTACCCTATTACCGACATCTTCTCATTTCCCTCACTCTTCAGCCCCTGGCAACCACTATTGTACTCTGTTTTTCTGACGTTGATATTTTTTAGATTCCACTTATAAGTAAGATTATACAGTATTTGTCTTTCTGTGTCTGGCTTCTTTAATTTAGTATAAAGTTCTCCAAGTTTATCTATGTTACCACAAATGGCAGGATTTCCCTCTTTATTAAGGTTGAATGATATTCCATTATATATATATATGTATACACACACTTCATATTTTCTTTATCCCTTCATCTGCTGATGGACATTTAGGTCGTTTCCATGTTTTAGCTATTGTGAATAATGCTGCAATCAACATGGGAGTGCTGATATCTCTTTGAGATTCTGATTTCAATTCCTTTGGATAGATACCCAGAAGTGGCATTGCTGGACCATATGGTAATTCTAGTTTTAACTTTTTGAGGAGCCTTAATACTGTTTTCCATAGTACCTGCACCAATTTACATTCCCACCAAGAGTGAATGGGGGTTCCCTTTTCTCCACATCTCACCAACACTTGCAGTCTCTAGTCTTTTGATAATAGCCACTGTAACAGGTTTGAGGTGGTAGGTCACTGTGGTTTTGATTTGCACTTCCTTGATGATTCGTGATGTTGAACACTTTCTCATGTAGCTGTTGGCCATTTGGATGTCTTCTTTAGAAAAATGTTTATTCAGCCTTCTGCCCATTTTGAAATCTGATTACAGGCATACCCGTAGATACTGTGGGCTCAGTTACAGACCACCACAATAAAGTGAATATAACAATAGCACAAGTCAAATGAATTTTTTGATTTCCCAGTACATTTATAAGTAATGTTTACATTATACTGTAGTCTATTAAGTGTGCAATAGTATTATGTCTAAAAACACAGTGTACATATCTTGATCTAAAAAAATTTTTATTGCTAAAAAGGGCTAACCACCATCTTAACTTTCAGTGAGTTGTTATCACTGATAAAAGATCACCGTACAATTAAAATAATATGGATAAGTTTGAAATATTGTGAGAACTACCAAAATGTGAAACAGAGACGTGAAGTGAGCTGTTGGAAAAATGGTGGCAACAGACTTGCTTGATGCAGGGTTGTCATAAACTAATTTGTAAAAAAAAAAAAATACCTGCAAAGTACAATAAAGTCATGCAATGAAATGAGGTATGTCTGTATTTGCTTTATTGCTATTGAGTTGTACGAGTTCCTTATATAGTTTGGATCTTAACCCCTCATCAGATATATAGTTTGCAAATGTTTTCTCCCAGTTTGTAAGTTGCCTTTTCTTTCTGTCATTTTTTTCCTTTGCTATGCAGAAGCTTTTTTAGTTTGATGTAATCTCAAGGGTCTATTTTTACTTCTTTTGCCTGTGATTTTGGTGTTATATCCGAAAATAAATTACTGCCCAGACTAATGTCAAGAAGCTTTCCTCCTATGTTTTCTTCTAGTAGTTTTATGCTTTCAGATCTTTAAATACCAGTTCAGCTAATATCCACTATGGCAGTCATGGCATCATGAAAGCCTTTTTAACTGGGGCCTAACTGACTGATGACCCTAGCTTCTGCATTTGGAAATTCATTACTACATTGAACAGAAGCCAACCTCCCACAGACTGCTCCTTACCAACGACTGAATGTGATGGAAATATTAAAGCACAGCCTTTCTTAGGAGACATGGGTCTCTTCAGGCTGACTCAGGCTCAATGACTCCCATCAGCTTTGCTAAACCTTCTTTAGACTATACACTGGCATGCTTCTGCCCAACCTTCTGTCTTTCCTTCATTTAGGGTCAAACTTGCATTCTGATCTAATGGCTCTCCCACCTCCCCTGTTTTCCTCCCTATTTCATTTCACATAGATATTTCCTCTAATAAATTTATTTCCCATTTAATCCTGTCCTGGGACATTTAATCTCAAGCCCCAACTAATACACCCACTTTTCCCTTCTAGACCCTAGACCTCTCCTCACCTCTTCCGATAACACATAACATGGTGATTCCATGATAGTACCACTTAGATGTATAACTCACAATTACTGGACATTTACATAATTCTTTCAACTCAATTCATGTAAATTAGTATTATTAAATTTGCTTTATTAAAAAACACTGCTCCTTTTTATTTTTTTAAAAAAGGGCATGGGCATTATTTTAAATGAGCCTGGAATTTAACTGGAAGAAAAGATTATTTAGATGCATTATGTGGTAATGGTGGGTTTCCACTATACACATGTAGCTCAAGAACACAAGGATATTAAAGCAAGCTGCCAGGAAGCCTTTCTGTGTAACAACCACTAGACTTGCTGGAAGACATGGCAAAGGTACTTTGGGGCAAGTTTTCAGATTATGGAAGATAGCAAAGCTAAGAAAAAAAAGTTCCCACCTGTGTGGAGTGAGATATGCCAGGTAGGCAGAGACCTCAGTCAGGAGTGGCTTCCTGGGTGTGAAAGTTGTGTAGTTGTGTTGGGCTCTGCACACAGAAGGGCCCCATGCTTGGTTTACTCTGCTGCTTTTGCTATATTGAAATTCTTTATCATTTTTTAAAATAAGAAGCATGGCATTTTCATTTTTCACTGGGCCCCACAAATTATGTAGCTGATCCTGACCTCAGCCCTGAAGTTAGCAGAGACTACAGTTATATATGTTATCGGAAGCACTAGTTAACTGGTGATGGGGAAGAACACATTTGGAAATGAATTAAGTTATGTCAGTGAAATGCCTCTTGCTTAGTTCCCAAGAACTTATTCTAAATTTCTGTAAGCAGCAATCATGAAGCTAAAAAACACATGTTTGGGGGAAAATAATCTCTTTTGGTCAGGAAAAGCAGAAGAGGACAAGTTGGCAGTCACCCAAGATGGGATCCTATCAGTACCAACAATTATTGGAGAGGCAAAGTCATTGTGACTGTAGGAGAAGTAAAGCAAGGAACCTACAAAGAAAGTGGTAAATCATCTGAAGAAGGAATTGGGGATTAAAAAGGGTACCTTGGTTCGGTTAACAATAATGGCTACTGGGATCTCAAGTTCCATTTCCAGTTTTAAAAAAGTATTAGTTGTTCCTAAGGCTCGAGTTACCTCAGGAAATACATGGGAAACAACTAACAATTAATTCCAGAAACAGTTACTAATTTGCAACCATATGCCAAGTACTTGGCTAATAGACATAGACAAAGCTCCGTCTCTTTCCTCAAGAAGCTCATAATCTGGCAGAAAATCAAGACTCATAAACAACTAATACAGCAGGAAAAAACATTAACAACAGTAGTTTTTTAGTGAACACTATGTGCCAGAAGAGTCTATCATAGACTGGTGGTTAAGAGAATGGATTCTGGAGTCAGGCTGCCTGGGTTTGAATCCTGGCTACCATTTACTTGGCTGCTTATTTTCAGCAAGTTACTTCACTGATCTCTTCTTCTTTACACCACTGTAAAATGAGGATAACGAGAGTATTTACATCTTTAAGTTTGTTATGAGAATTGATAGGGTTAATTTTGTAAAATGCTTGGGACATACTCTATGAGGTAGATACTATTATTATCCCCATTTTGCAGATAAGGAAAATATAAGAAAAGAAGTTAAGCAATTTGTCCAGGATCACAGGTTGGTACGTGGCAGAATTTCTCTGTCCCACATACTTAGTAGCTATGATATAGTTACAAAGTACGTATGCTATTGTATAATATAGTATGGCTCTAGTAGAGTATGATATAATTATTATACAGGTGTAATTAAATGGGAAAAGAACATGAAACAGGAAAACAAAGGAGAAATTAACTATTTAAATGATGAGCTGATTAAGGACTGGTATCAGTCAGGGTCTCTGCAATAAACAAATGACCCATTCAAACTGGGATGGGGAATGTCTCCTCCTCAAAGCCTAAAAGACTAAAGGGAGGGTACTGTTCATAGAATCTGAGAAGTAGCTGGAGAGAGGAGTCTCTTGACAGGAGCTGTGGCTGTCGGCAAAGGGACCTAGCCATTCCCTGACTCACTGTCCTCTCTCACTCTCTGCTCTGCTGGCGTCTCCCATTCGAAGGACTTAACCAGTGAGCAAGCAAGCCCATTGCTGCTGCCCATATGATTCAGTCTCCCGGGGTAGAATAGGAAGTTAGACAGTGGATCTGACAAAGGGTCTGGCCAAAGTACCCAAGTGAACGGTAAAGACAGAAACAGCCACTGACAGGAATCAGTGAAGGGACAGCCCTCATGTGGAAATTCTCAGGAAAGACTTCGTAGAAGGGATGGCACTTCACTGGAAGCTTAGAAGATTATGAGGAAGCCTGGCTAGGTCACGAGGAAGGCATTATAAAGGAGAGAAAAGCAGGAGCTGAGGCAGGGAAATGAAGTAAAGCCTTAACTGGGCTGCCTGGAGTCTAGGATTCATTGGCAGTAAGGGGAAAATGGCTTAGATAGGCGTAGTGGAAGTGGTTTATGGTTGGCTTTTTAAAATTCAGTTTGGATTTTATTGTGAAGAACTGGGAAATTCTGAATAATGGAAAAATTGAAACTATGGGAGCCAAGAGTTTGGTCATCCCATGCCTTTGTACACCTTATTCTTTCTGGTTAGCATACTTCCCTCAGTTCTTGGGCCTTCCTGGGAAATATAGTAAAGAGATAGCCATAAGTAAAAGTAGTGACTGACCAACTGACCAGACAAAAATAAGAGGAAACAGTGATGCAAGAAGGCTAGTTACAACTGGAAGGGCATGGAAATTACTAGAACGTATATCCCTGTTTCAAGTGGTGTCTTTTAGTATTATAAAAATTACTGGTCATTTGGCTAACTTTAAAAGTGAAAAATATGATACTTAAGAAATTATTATTATTATACAACTCAAAAATCAATAGGACCGACTATGGGATTTCTTTCTCTACTTCTTTATGTTTTTCTTATTTTGGGGGATTCTTGGGGGCTTAAAAAATGTATTCTAAACCTCCCAAACTCGAGGCCTTTCCTGTAATGGTATAATACATAGCTAATCTACTATTAGTATGTTATTTTTTAAGTAAATTCTTTCCCTTTGTTGAAAAAGAGATGATGATGATCATTTCCAAGTTATTCTGTCACAGAAAACTTAAAGGATTGATTTCTTTCCTATTTTGTAAAACCCTTACCATGCAAAAATGAAAACTCCTTTTAGTTTCACAAGCCAGTAAGTAAATAATGTGGTCTAAATTGGGGATCTTGAAATATAATTTCAAAGTCAAGAAGAAAGAAGTTTAGGCTACAATTTGTTGGTAATGATTTGCAAATACATTTCTAAGCTGATAGAAAGGGCACTGATATTTTTAGCTATTCAACACCAGATTTCAGTTATTCTACATTGTTCACATTTCTTGAAACTCTGTTGTTCTGTAGATTTAGCACATTAGACAAAGGATAATTGGGGCAGTTTTAAGATCAGTTTTGTCATGTGCATCACATTCATAGGCTTTTGATGCTATGGCCCAATAAGTAAGTGATATAATTTTTCCTCCTGTATATATTTTAGAGGGAAAAGAAAACTGAAATTATTTTACAATTTACATATTTTGGGATTATTCATGCTCAAAATTTCAATTATTCATTTCTTGTTCTCTCTTGAAAACACTGTTTTGGAATGATACTAACTTCAACTGGTCAAGATAAATTGTCTTTCATCTAATCAGAGCACCACATACAGCAAATTGAATTAGAAGCAAACCAAATTAATAAAATGGAGGATAAATTACATGACATGAGTAGTGAAATATAACTATCTGAGGGCATTATTTATGATATTTTGCCTGGTACAGAACATTCCGATTTTACATCCTAAAGATGCTGTCTAAAGTCGGCAGAAATCCCAGATGAAGAAAACTAGAGCTGAGGCAACTGAGCACCGATCAATCAAGTGGGCAGGAAATGTTTATTAGCAGTATGCTAGGCACAATACACTATGGCAGGGAATGTGCCTCTTGAGTGACAGAGAATAACATCAAAGAGCCTCCCCAGTGAATTCAATGAACTTGGCAGTGTAGCTGGGGAGAAAACCTTTAGGCCCGCCCATGCACGCTCAGACATGCAGTTAGCAAGTGACAGAAGGCAATATGTAAATGACAAATGTAATAGTCTATGGACTGCAGACTGTAAGCTAGTGAGATTTTGAAGAATAGAATTTTAATATGAACATGTTCAGAGAAAGTGCCATATAGGACCAAGAACCTGAACTCAGGATTGATAAAGACCTAGTGATGAGAGACAGAGAGGATTCCAGGACAAGGACTGAGCTGAAACCTATGCCTGGAGGTCTGAATGCCTACAGTGCTGGGAGACAAGTGGGGAGGGCAGCTCTGTCTTGAGCAGAATGATGATGACTGTGATCAATTTTGGAAGGGAAAGTGGGACCCTGAACACCAGGTGAATGAATGAGGACGTTATGTGGAAGGCAATGGGGAATCACTGGAGGTTTTAGAACAGAGGAATGCCACAATAAAAGTGGCATTTTATTTACTTATTATTTGTTTATTAGCCTTGCACACTGCATCCAAAGTCCATTCAAAGAGAGTACTAGAAAACTAAATTGCAGCAATCCAAGAAAAGCTTCATCTATTCCCTCGATTAAGTTTCTTGTCATGTTAACATGCAAAGATTTCTAATTTAACCTCATGTATCCTTTTATTTCAGGAGAAAATCATTCCTCTGCATGTAAGTAAAATAAATTCAACCCAACTGCTTGTAAAAAATTGTCCCAGAGAATTATTAAACAGATTTTCTGATCCCATTTGCAATATTATATTAAATTGGAAGGGGTAGAGAGGGACTGTAGTTTCAGTTTAGAAAAAAGTAAACATTTAGAATGTTTTGCCAAATTTTAAAATTCCTGCTCATACTTTCAGAGTATTAGAGAGAATTGGGCTATCTCCAGAAACATAACTTGCAAAGACTATTGTCAGTGGTAACAGGAGTTATCAATATAATATTATGAAATCACATTTGTGAACCTAACTTTTCAATGTCCTTTTATATTTATCATTTCATTAGATCTATGATATTTTCTTTGGGAAATGAATCTTCAGATAATACTCCCATTTCTAGGAAAGGAGCCTCTTATTTAACAAGTACTGTACAAATCCCTTTCAAAAATAAAAAGGCAAAAGAAACAAAAGGTTGTGCTAAAAATGAATTTGGCCTTTTCATGTTTTCAAAACATTTTATAGATGCCACTTATTGAGGTACTAAGACAAGAATCTTGGCTTTGATTGCCAACTGCAGTCATCTCTAAACTGAGGCAAAGCAAGAGATGTTACTGTTCTGTGTCACTACCTGTATGTGGCAAGCCAAGTGGAGAAATGAACAATTATCTAGAGGTGATCAAATTCATGTACATGGTCAATCACTATAATCCCAGCCCCCAAATGCTCCTTTCCTATGTTCAAATGGTGGATGTTAAGACTTGAATTATCAAAATAATTGGCACAGCTGTTCAACTCATGTTGCATATATAGGGATAAAACAGGCTCAGTTTATTCATCTGTAAAATGAGGATAATTACATTTATATCAACCAATCTGGGGGAGATGAAAGCAATAAGTCTGCTTATAAGCATCCAAATATCTTAGGTAGAAACGAGTCAAATCTGACTAGTCCAGGTTTCTTTATAGTAACATCAATTGAGGAATAAAGTATGTAGAATATATTTAACCCATTAGGTCTCAGCCTTCTGACTTCACCAAGTTCTGAGCTCTACAGAGCGAGGATAATACATGGATAATGAATAAGCATGGGCTCGTACTAAGGAATGATATTTTAATGGTTTGGAAATCTTGAGTTTTACAAATAAGTGTAAAATAATTGAGAGAGAGTGAGAGAGCAAGAAAGAGAGCATACACAAGAGCAAAAGCGCATGGGCACCTGTGTGCACTCAACAGGAGAGGCAATATCCGAATGGAAATAATGAAGAAGAAATTGATGCCACATTTTGGGTCAAAATGGGGTAATGTGTAACATTTAGGCATACATATAAGGGAAAAAAGTTAACAATTGGGTCTCATGCTTCAAAATAGACAACATGCCTTGCATATTCCCAGAGATCGACATTAATCTGTTTCATCTCAGAAATCATATGATTGGTGAAAAGATAAAATCTGCCTTTGATTGGGAGCTATGTGGTTAAGCTCTAGCTTAGCTGTAAATCATTTGTGAAGATCATCTCTTGGTAGGTGAGTAGAGTTGTTATTACAGAGTGTTAATACACTTGCAGTGAAGTGCTGCTGGGGGTAGGAGGTGTTAGACATTGATCAGGAGCTTAAGAAATGAGCTATTTATTTTTGCTGTTGTATGAGGAAAATTTCTATAATAAAACAATGATTCTGCTTCTCTGCCAAAAAATATCACTTTATAACATAAAAGCTCTCTTCACTAAACAAAGAACAGACTGTTGTTGGGGGATATAAAAATTACAATAGAATATATTTCCCTGTAGGAGTACAGCAGCCTTTAACTCAATTGGAACTTGCAGTGTGACAGTTTTTAAAGGAGGGGCCATGTTCTTTGGGGAGAATCTTAGATATATTCCAATTCCCTAGATTGTACTAGTTCCTATCTTATAAAAATGGGTCTACATTAGCACACTGGGCCAGTAAATTACACACTTGCACTATAGCATGTAAGGAGCCCAGCTCAGGGGGACTTGCTTTATGTGGCATAGTTCCAGAAAAACATATAGCTCAAATGAAGCCAATTGTGAGGAATATGGAAACTTTATGTTCTGTTGGATAGGAAAATGCATACAGCTCCTTAACTGTGAGCTTCTATATTTGTTCCAAGGGCAAGTATAATCAATTCTTAAATGGTTTTAGTAATGCTGAATACCTAACCAAGCTGTTTACATTATAGGGGAGAGTTCAGTTTAATTCTCTCTTTTATTTGGGAGGTTCCTTATTATTAGTGCTCATTTCAATACATTTTAAGTAATTTAAAAGAAGCGGTAACCCTTGGAGAAAGGCTGCAGTAACAATTCTCTAACTATCCACTTTTCTTTGTTTTATTTATATGAGGTGAGCAAAATTGCTTACCCTGTGCTGCCTCAGATACTTTAGTGGTATGAGATTAGACAGAGACAAAAACTGAAAATAATAAATAAATCAGTATTGTTAGTTGGTTCCAATTTCCAATACCTCCCCCCTCCCAGTTCCTTCCCTCTGTCTCTGTTATATTAATGATTTACCTTTTAGAGGGAGTTTTCTCTAAGAAGGTGGCCAGGGAGGTGTTAATGAGGTCATTACTTCAATTAAAACTTTACAAAGTTCAGTAAGCTAATGGCAAAAACTAATTCCAAGCTGTGGTTCACAAAAGGGATGCTCTAATACAGAAATAATGACAAAAGGAACTCACAGTAAAGGTGTTACTAAAGAGGGGTCAAGAGCATTAAATATTTATACAGGTGGGCAGCACAAAATGGAAGGTTAAAAAATAAGAAAGGGATTCTGAGAGATGCAACTGACTGAACAGTTCTCATTTAATACATATCCATCTTGTAATCTTCTAAGAGTAATTGTCTATCACTAATTCTGGTCTACTTATTCACCAAAAATATCTGGTAAAACTTGTCACTCCACTCCTCAAAATGACTACTGCCTTACAATTCCCACTCCTACAGCACAATTACAGCATACTGGCAACAACTAGGGATTCTGAGACATGGACCTGACTGAACAGCTGTGGGTTTCCTAGGCCAGATACTGTCCTAAGCACTTAACATATGTTAACTTACAGCAACCATCTGAGCAGAGGGTTTTGATTGCCTTTTAGAGACAAGACAAATGAGGCACAGAGAGGTTACATGACTTACCCAAGGTCACAAAGCTAACAGGCGGTGGACATGCAGTAAAATGGCCCAGATTCCCTTTTGTCAGCGTTTTTCTCCAGGACATTATAGCTACAATTTCTTACGCAGCTACACTGTAATAGAAGTACGGCTAGGTGTTTTATAAACATCATTATTTGATCCTGACAACAATATCTAGCTGGGTATTATGCCCATTTTTACACATGAGAGAATAGGCTCAGAGAAGATTAATAACTTTCTCAAAGACAGCCAGTTAGGAATAGGGAAACATTTGAACTCAGGTATTTCGGGTTCCTCAGCCTAGCTCTGTCTGCATGCCACAGACCTTTCCACAAGTTACTGTGCTTTCTCTTGCCAAACTTATGCTTTCATTTCCTGCTCCTGAGAGTGTGCTTTTCACACACTACTGAATCCATCAGTGTGTCACTGCAGTTCAGTTTCTAAATCAGAGTGCAATGGGTTAAACAAATCCAGAAAACACAATCAGGAGGGAAAAATCACACAATCAGTTCATTATTCCTCCTTTTGTTCTAGCTTCATTTCCAAATGGACACTCTTTTTTGTCTGCTTTATTGTAGTTCTTCTTCACAATTACATTCAAATTTGTCATGTTTTTAAACACCGGGAATACATATTCTGTGGTTAAAATGGAGGAACCATGACATTGTTTATGCCCTTCTTTTCCTCCTTATAATTAAGAAAAAATAAACCTCAGTAAGAAAGCCCGTATTAAAATTGTGCAAAATTGGTTTTATTACTAAATATTCATGGCTTTATTAGTTTCCTATGGCTGTTGTAACAATGATGGTGAATTAGTGGCTTAAGACAACCTAAATTTGTTATTTTATAGTTCCAGAGGTCAGAAGTCTGAAAATGAGGCTTAGAGGCTAAAATCAAGGTGTCAGCAAAGCTTATGTTCCTTTTGGAGTTTCTAGGGGAGAATTCATTTTCTTGCGTTTTCCAGCTTCTAGACTCTGCCCACATTCTTTGGCTCATGGCCCCATCCTCCATCTTCAAAGCCAGCAGGACAGCATCTTATTTTTCTCTCTAACTCTGCTTGTATTACCACATTACCTTCTCCCTTATAAGGCCCTTTGTGGTTACACTGGGTGCACCAGGATAATCCATCACCTCCCCAAGTCGCTTGACCCCTCTGCAAAGTTCCTTACACCTTGTAAAGTGACATATTCACAGGTTCCAGGGATTAGGATATGGACATCTTTGTGGAGCCATCAGACAGCCTACCACAAAGGTTCTTACTCATTTAGCATTAAACTGTCACCATGTGGCATCCTCCTTTGGGCTGGTTCAGTATTATGTCAGTTAGTGACAAGCGTTACAGAATATGACAATCTAGTAAGCGCAGGAGGCATAAAGCAGTGAGAATACTACTCTGCATAGCTCACCTAACCAAAGGCCTCCAGAGACAGGAGAGGTGTATTGTCATACCACTGTCATCCTGTTACCAAAAGTCCATTTAAATGTCTCTCTTAGGAGGTGGAAACTGGAGCTCACCAAAGTGCTACATTAAAAACAATTAATGAACTGTAACTCCCTGAGGAAATCAGGGTGTTGCAGTTTTGTGACACGCAGCTCTTCAGGAAAAGTCCTTATCTTCTGGGAAGTGAGAGCCTGCAGGAAAGGAAGGGGGCTACTTTGTGGGACAGGACAAGGGCAGCTTCCCCTGAGCTCAGCTTTGCTCATTGAGCCTCATTCTTCCCCTTCTACACCCACCCATAAACATTAAGCCTTCTTCCCAGCTGTCTTCCTCCCACTCTTCATTTTTAAGCCTCTACTTTTTGACTTCTTTTCTCTGCAGCAACTACTACCAAAAATCTGAAAGGTTTTTTTGTTGTTGTTACCATGGAGAGGGCAATTTTCTCATCAAGGAAAGGAGATGGTGAGAGAGAAGGGAGAGCCACATATGAAAATTGAGAGTTAGCCTCTATGTCTTTTCAACAATATCCAATTAAATCTTTTCATTACCATACACAAAACAACAAGAACACAGTGGGTGGCCAATTTATCCCAAGGCTGTGAATGAATCAGTACGCTCTGGGATAATGTGCTGGGTTTTGGGGGGAGGCGGGCAGGGGAGCGAGGGAGCGAGGGAGGAGGGGAGGCAGGCCTTGGTCCTGAAACAGGAAACTAAAGAACAATGATAATTGACAGATAATTACTATGCAGTTGCTTTAATAGATGCTGCCCTCTACCATTTTCAAGGAAATGACCTTCAGAATGGTGGTAGATGATTTTTTCCTAAATGATGAAATATACAAACATGTACACAAACAAAGCAAGTAGAAGGAAGAGACCCGTGAAATATTTCTCAATGGTAAGTTAAAAAACTGAAATGCTATAGGGACTGAGAGAGGAAGAGCAATTACCCGTGCTCTCTTTTTCTTTTCTTTCTGTTCCTCTTTACAAGTTGAAAACAAAATGGAAAAAATTTCAAATATAGACTCATCTGGTGGTGAAACATCAGTGAAATTTTAATTAAGTCCAGAATTTTACATGTCAAATTATAAAAAAATCTATTGCTGATTCATAGATGTGCTAATATTAAGACCCAAGATAATATTAATCCTACTGTTTTAGCTCTCAGATGAATTATACATAAGCTATGTTCTTTCTGACTATTGTGAGCAAAACTAAATTATGAAATTTTAAAATGATGTTTATGTTACAATAAACTTGTATTATGAGTTTAACTCATTATAGCAATGAGTTAAACTCATCATATCTTTGGTAGAAGAATCCTGCACAAATCCTGTACATAAACATTATGCCTAAAGGCATGCATCAATAAGAGTAATCAAAGGAAAAGTGCTGTAAAATAGGAAAAAAGCATAAATTTAAAATGGTGGTGATGACATTAAAAGTGAAAGTTTGGAGTTGAGGTAGCATATTGATCAACTTTTCCTATGTCCCTTCCCCCTTTCTCTTTACCTACTCTAGCTTTTAATAACATGAGATTGCTTCAAAGAACAAAATGATGCAACATTTCAGATATACAAAAAGGTATGGAAAATATAAGGTTACAATTGAACTCTATGATATGGCTGTACCAGTCTACACCCACTCACCTGGCAGTGTAGGTGTTACATTTGACTCATTTGAATTAATTCCTTAATGTAAATGTTTATACTGGATAGATGTTTGTTTTTAAAAAGAACAGTATTACTAGAAATTAATTTTGAAAAATAGTTTAGAATGATAACTTTTGTCTACCTTGGAATTAATCATGAAATAGAGGGAATGAGGACAGCAAATAAGGATTACCATTCCAGAGCTCTGACCTAAATGTGGAGCACCAGGCAGCTCCAACCCAGAAGGCTACCTCCAATCTCACATGATTTTGGAGAAAATTCAGTATCAGCTGCTGTGTTTACAATAAATAATTATCTTACTGACAAAGCAAAACATGCAGATAGATAAGAGAGAAAGAAAGGGAGGAAGGGAGGAAAGAAGAAATAAATGAGGGAAGGAAGGAAGAAAAGGAAATGGAAGGAAGGAAGGAAATATACAAGTTAGAAAGAGAAAGAATGAACTCTGATTCATGGGACTCTTGCTAATCTATTTCCTGCTAGTGTTTTCTGCTTGCCACTTTACAAGAGTACCAGAAAAAAAGAATATATTACTCCAAATTATAGACTATTAAGTAAACAGATAAAAAGTAAGATGAATGCATGAAAAGAAAACAATAAGCTCTTTTCACAGCACAAACAAAGGGTTTTATTAGGCAAAGTTGTAGGGAAAAGCTACATATCTTTTCAATCTCCAGTTATTGCGGAATCTGTAAATCCCATGCCCCATTACCCCCCTACAAGCCAGGGCAATGTTCTCACATAATAGCATTTCATTTGTGATTGAATTGACAACCAATGGTCCTCTCTTCTTAATATATACAAAGGATTTTTGTTTTGGGGGGTTTGCATTTGTTTCACTGTTGGACCACTAAAAATAAACAAATTTCTCGTGTAGTTAGGACATAAAGATGGAAGAAATGCCTTACTTTATAACAAGGACAAAATCCTGGCGAATATACTTCTTGGCCCAGAGTTGTCTTGTTTACCAGATATATTCTTAAGTCTGAACACCCTAAATCAAGGCACACCTACATCTATATGTTTCAACAGCCCCTGATGATTGCTATAAAGAAGATAAATTGGTTGAAGAAATTTGATCTTGGATATTATAAATCACTGAGTCTCTTGATTAAAATGCCTGTAGTAAAAATTAACAAAAACAACCACCACCACCTTATATTAACAAAAAAATTTAGGAATTACATATTATGAAGTCTGTAAGTTAACAAACATCAGCATAGATGTTGCATGTGATAATATTAAGGTTTTAGCAGTCAGTTGCTCAGTCAGGAATTCATGTGAGGGATGGGGTCAGACTTCAATCAGAAAGGACAGATTCCTGAGACAGGTGCTATAAGCATTTTAAAATTTTTATCACAGCCAACACCAGAGACCCTGCTAATGACCAAAATGAGGCTTAAAATGGAGTTTCATTTATGATATTAGTGTTATTTAAGGTATATGTATTGTTTAAAATATATTAGAGAGAGTCCTCATCTTTATAAGGGAAGGTATAATAATTTAGTAAACTATGGAGCCTATACTTCTTGGAATGATACCCAAGATTTGATGCCCAAAATATTCTGTGCCCCACATTGAATCCAAAAATTCTAATTCCCTCATACCTTCTCTAAGGTTAATTGAATCCTGTCCCTAGATTCTGGAAGAATCTCAGGTGTGCCTTGAGTGTATCTTTTACAGATCGTGAGCATAACACCTGAAAGAGAGAGGGTGAGGGACAGTAACTAAACCTTATTTACCATACTAAGCTTTTGCTACTATAATCTACCAAAAATAACCTGTTGACCTACAGCAATTCACAACACTTCAAGATTTGCTAGTCTTTAATGAAGTGTTACCAGTATAAAAAAAATTGTTCCCTGTAACCCTCATTTCCTTCCATTCAATAGTACATCTGATTTTGTTTATAACATTGAATTTCTCATTTGATTTTCTCATGGCTAAATTTGTCCAACATGGTTTAATAACCAGATCTTCAAAGATTTCATTCCATCACTGGGTACTATTTCTATTGTTTGAATAATTTTACCATCTTGTCTTGCTTCTCTCATATTACTACTTTTTTTCCTTCACAGTCCAAACAATAACCAGGCCTAGTAATTTAGTTAAGAAAATAGACTGATATTTACATAATTGTCCTATGAGGTGTGTATGTGTGTGGAACTGTGTCTGAGTGTATGTCTATGGAGGGGAGATTGAGGGCAGGAGGGGGAAAGAATGAACTTGATCTTCACTGAATATAAGCAATTAGTTTATGGAAATGCTAACTTGGGATGCAGATATAGGACTGTGGTGAGAACATTTCCTCTTATCCTATGGGGGCCCATTTGGGCTGCAAAAATACTCTCCTGTATGACATTTTCATCTTGGCTCTTTGACAGGTTTTCTGTCACCTTTATGCTCAAGATTGAGATTTCCTATTATTGCTTCCCTGGGTATCTTTTTTTATAGAATGTTGAAGATCATAAGAAAGCCTATTTTAATGTATCATCTTTCTTAACACATTTTCATCTCTACTCTTTTTATTCCCCAAATATGTCCTAAAGACTAATTCTCAATGTTGTTTAAGTTTCAATATAAATATATGTTAGTTATATATGAAATTTGTATATGAATGTATATGCATATATGTACAATTGTATGAATGTATGTTTGTGTGTATATGCATGGTTTCTTGCCAATAAAAGTGGTTTGGAATCCATCTTGCCAGTAAAAGTGGTTTGGAATCCAGGCATTTACAAATTGTATTCCTTGGGGAAGTAACTTAACCTCCCTAAGTCTCAT